>SNVD02000644.1:0-13573 GCA_013180625.2 Boswellia sacra | reverse complement strand
CTTCAAGTGTGTGCCATATTTCTGGTGCCGTAGAACAAGTAGAAATTCTATTAAACTCATTTCTATCTAGAGCACAATACAACACATTCATAACTTTAGCATTCAAACTTAATTTCTTTTTATCATCTTCACAAAACTCTTTAGGTTCTTTAAGCATGCATTCCCCATTTTCAATTTTGGTAGGAACAAAAGGTCCTTCCAAAACAATAGACCACAAATCATAATCAAAAGATTTCAAGAAAATACTCATTCTAGTTTCCAATAAGAGTAATCACTTCCATTAAAAAATGGAGGTCTAGAGATAGAAAGTCCCTCAACATATGAAGTTGAATTAAAAGTTGCCATTAGCCAAAATCGGTAAAGATTTAAAAAAAATGAGCAACCTTGCTCTGATACCACTTGTTGACCAAGGTATGACAACCCAAGAGGGGGGGTGAATGGGTTTTATTTATCAAAAACGAATATAAAAACTTTTCGGAAAGATTAAACATTATTTCACTTTTTCTTTTGAGAATAGAAGTGAAGAAAGAAGATGAAAAAGAAGTGTCTACGATGCAATCAAGGAGGAATAGCAATAAATAAATATCTTCAAGTTGCAAGGAAAGTAAAGAGTGTATAGGGATAGAGAGAGTGCAAACTCAATTTACGTGGTCGGGCAAAATCTTGCCTACGTCCACGGGCTCCTTAGCTCCTCCACAAGGCGCGGCTTCACTATAAGTGTAGAATACTTTACAAAACTTGCTGTGAACCAACTTCCACCAAGATTTGTTCCTTCAACCCTTGATAACACCACACCAAGAGTTCTTCTTGATGAACAACCTCACCAGGGAAAGAGTTCTCTCAAGGATATCTTTTATCCTTTACAAGAAGATCTCACTCTCACACAATATAAGAACAAAGAAAAGTTTTTACAACAAAAGTACAACTCTCTTAAAAGAGTAGATAAAGAATATAAAAGCTCTATAAACTTGATATTTCTCTTGGCTTTTTTGCTTGATAAAATGCTTCTCTTGCACTTCTTGAATGCAGGGGAGAATGGCTCCTTTTATAGGCAAATGAGATGAACTTAATCAAGTGAAGACACCATCTCCAAATTTTCTGCCCACCATAAAAACCGTAATCTTGTCTGCAATTTTTGTCAATGTTCCGTTTGAAATTTGAAAATCTCTAAAACATAAAAGATCTGCACATTTGAATAAGCTTTCCAACGCATCAAGAATCAAGGCATTTGGATATCTGTAGCTCAAGAGATGGCCAAAACACCATTCGGTGCTCATGTGACTTGATTTTTCCTCCATGTGTCAGTCCACCGACTTGAATGATAATTCTGTCAGCCTTCCGTTTGAAATTTGAATTTCTTCAAAACATAAAAGATCTTCATATTTAAATAAGCTTTCCAAAACATTAAGAGTCAAAGAATTTGGATATCTCTATCTTAAGATATGGCCAAAACACCATTCGGTGCCTATGTGACTTGATTTTTCTTTCTTGTGTCAGTCCACCAAATTGAATGATAATTCTGTCAGCTTTCCGTTTGAAATTTGAATTTCTTCCAAAAAATATAAAATGGGCCTCATTTAAGTCATCTTTCCAATGCCGCAAGAATCAAGTCATTTTGATTTTTCTAGCTAAAGATATGTCCAAAAGAGTATTCGGTGCTCATGTCAGCTGCTTCCATTTGTCTTTCAACTTGCATGATGATTTGGACGATCTTACACTTAAAATTTAAATTTCTTTAAAACATATGAAATGTTATAAATTGAGTAAGCTTTCCAAAGGCTCAATAATCATGTAATTTGGGCATTTGTAGAGAAATATATGACCAATTGATTAAACATTGCTCATGTGTCACATTCCTTGAATCAAACCTTGTACTTAAACTTTGGTGCCTTTAACATGTAGTCTTCTCCTTAGCTTCAACACTTCATTTTAATAAGCCTTTTCTTGATTTGACAATTATTTCAATGATATTACTCTTGCACATAAATAAACATGTTAGTAAATCACAATTAATCAATGTGTATTGTTATCATCAAAATTATCATGTAGCCTTAGGGCTAACAGAAGGAGCTTCAAATTGTAAAGATTATTGGATTCGAGTTGCTTCCAGTCATCATCCTTGGGAAGCTTCAAGAAAGGTTAGAGAGTCTTGAGAGAGGCCTCAGACATGTTGGAAAGCACAAAGAAGCATTAAAAAGCGTAAAAGAAAACTCAAGAAATGAGGGAGGAAATATTGAAAAGTATGGAGACAAGCACAAGAGGAGCAGCACTTAAATAGTGCAAGGAGAAGGCAGAAAAGGCAAGAGAAGGAAGGACCACTAGTAAGCAATGGAAGGATAGCCAGTCGGCAGTCCCACCATCGATCAATAGTGGTAAAACAGCTGGCTAGGGGTCCAACAGCTGACTAGAGATGGTTAGGGCAAAAAGCCCTCCAACTTCCTTATTCGCGAGTTTTCCATTTCTGTTTTGGATTTTGATGAGCAATTTGAAGTGTGAGACTTCCAGACTTTGTAATTTTTTTTAGAATTGAATAAAGGATTATGTAGAAACAAATTTGAACAAATTTGGATGTAAATTGATCAAAATACACACAATTAAAGGAACAGTGCATGAAACTAAAAATATAAATTTTTCACTAGGTCCTTAGAGTTTCATGCAATCGATTACTTTGATTATACATCATGAAAAGTTCAAAAGCATGAAAGTTCATGCATGGAAGCTAAAACAGTAAAAGAAAGAAAGGAACAGGCATGATCGGATCGTTAGTGACCATATGGGTGTTAATCTATCCATCGGCATCCCACATCTAGACTACATTGTTGGGGTAGGCCTGGAGGTCACCAATCACATTACCAGCTGGAACGACGGGAGTAGCTGTAGGGGCTAGAGGTGGACACGGCTGCTCAATAATAGCAACAGAAGAGACAGATGTGCCAACACTAGAAGGAAAAACCCTCGATCTCGTCTCACGACAGACAGAAGAACTATCAACACGATTGGAAGAGTCGCGAGCAATACTGGAAGGAGGATGTGGAACCTCATCAGCATATCGAACTAGCCTAATATATAGCATTATGGCTTGAGCGCACTTAGCATAAGAAACTGTCATCACTGGGAACTCGATCTTGTTCAAGTGAATCCCAATTGTGTAACACCTCTGGCATCATAGCCAAGTCAGCTGACTCTATCATCAAAATTGGTGCGAAGGAGGAATAAGACGATGCTTTGGGCCTTTGAACCATTCCCAAACTTGGTCACCTAGATACCATATCATGTTGTCAATGTGTGGGGGAAGGATGCGATAATCGATAAATGAGGCAGCAACCCTCATAGCAGCTGACCAACCCTCAACAGACCCCCACCACTTAGAACGAATCTGTAAAAGATAGAAATATGGTGAGATTATGATATAAATGAAATATTGACTACAATATCTTTTACCTTGTCTTAGGTCATCTTATGGATATATTCACGAAAGAAGTCTAGCTCATGAGATATTTCAAGCTTTGCATGGCGTGTAACCCACCTCTTCATCCATGAGAAAGAAAAGTCTTGACAAGCAGGAAATGGGGAAGGCAGGACACCTAACTCATAGGCCCACATCTGTTAAAAACAAGACAGAATCAGAAATAGGATTTATACAAAGCATGAAGATATAAAAGAAGAATATTACCTCAAGCAAAGGTGTAAAGCCAATAAACGTAGTGATGCCTCGACATGCACAATTTAAACCACAGTGTAATTGGTCGAGAGTAGCACGGCCCTAATCAAAAGTCCTCACTCGATCGAGATCCTGGAGAGTAGGAAGCAGAGTCAAGAAGGTAGTGTTCAACGCATTGGCAAAAAGCATCAAACCAAGCAGATACACGATGAAGCTACGTGCATACTGATCCACCTCGACTAAAGCTAGGTCTAATCTCCTTCTTCAATATTCGTACAATACGGCATACCAATTCACGATGTTGTTCTTGATCTTCGTTTCACACCTAAGAAGCTGATGAACCAAATTTGTTGATCCCTCAAGTCCATAATATAAGCATCGATGGGTATAACCCCTCTACCACATGGAAGGCCAATCGGAGCGATAATGTTGAATAGCGTGATAGTCATCTCACCAATCAGAAGATGAAAGTGTGGGTTGTGTCCATCAACCTCTCGCATAGAGGAGCCAGTGCTTGACAATTGATGTGCTAAAAACCATGTGGAAGACAAGTAATAAACTTATAGAAGCCAATAGCAGTCATCCTATTTCTAACAGCCTCATTCTCTATCTCTAAGAACCAAATGTGGGCTCCAAAAAATGACCCACATCTTTTATTCTCATGAAAGTCTTAAGGCAAGAAATTGATGTCTCTACATGAATTCATGCCTAGAAAATTCCTAGAAAATGGAAGAGTAAAGAATAAGGAAGAATGCATACCTAGCTAATCGTGTTGGAATCTAGGTCATAGACAACAGGCACCTCTTAGTCTTTCGAAAGACCCCTCAAGGTCGACCTTAAGATCAGATCTCTCTCATTCAAGTCAAGATGGACTGGATGAGCCGCCATTAGAAGGAGGAAGTGAAGACGAACACGTAGAAGAAAACCAGAGGCAAATTTGATGAAAAATGAAGAAATGGCGCATGAATGAAGCGGAGGAAGGTGATGGGCCCTTATATAGACCCTCTATTGCCAGCCGGCTGTCGACTAGCCGGTGACCTATGGTTAAACTATCGGGCAATTGTTGACTGACCACCACTAAAAGTCAAACCATCGATCGACGATCCTCCCATAGTCGATCGACTATCTCTTTAATGAGGCACAAAAGAGGAAGAGGCATAGAAAGAATAGGAAAGAAAGAAAAGAGAAAAGAAAAGAACAGAGAGACGAGAGAGAAAAAAAGAGAGAGAAAGAGAAACAAAAGAAAGAAAGAAGAGGAAAAGCATAAGAGAAGAGAAACTCTACGTCGACCTTAAGACACTAAAAGAATTTTCGAATGAACCGGAGACAAGCACTGGCCATGGCAATAGCTTAGCAACTCACAAGGAAAGCAGAGTAACATTAGTCAATAGAGCCTTTTGACCAATCCATATGGAAGAATTCCTCTAGAGACTAGAAAGCAGTTTGCTAAAGAACACATTAAACAGGGTAAAAAAATTTGAATTGATTTGAAATCATCAAGAGATATTTGATGTTTTGCAGGAATTTATAAGGATAATGGAAAGATCCCCAGTGAATCTGAGAATCAATACTATGACATGAACTTCCCCAATGAAGGGTCCTGCAAATGAAAAATCCGAAGAGATCAAGAATAAAGAATACTCAAGCATAGTGAATCGAGAATTTTAATCCTCAACTATATAAACCCCCCTCCTCCTTACTTTTAGCACATATCAAAATCTTTTCTCCTCCCTCTTAAAGACACACTTGAGAATTTCTAGTTCAATATTTTTTTAGGCATTTTATTGCTTTAAACCCGAAAAGGGTACATCTTCGGAGCAATCCTCTCTTCTCCCTCCTCTTTATTGCTATAGAATAAGCATGTTTAGGTTTATTTATGCTTAGAATAAGCATGTTTATGTTTTAATTTGATGCTTGAAAGCATATTTAGGGTTATTACGAATTATTCTAACCCTCATTTGTTTTGCAAGGTGGAAATACGTGTCAAGGTAAGTCACCTTTCCCTCCTTTATCTAGAAACATTATTAAGAGTTTGTTTTCTTTATGAATGCTTAGAATTATGCTTAGGAGCACATGTTTAGAATCACGCTTAAGAGCACATGATTAAAATCATGCTATGAAGGCTTATAATTGCTTTAAAGTACATTAGGAAATAGTATAGAATAGGTAACAATTACCATGTTTACCCTTGAATGTTTGAATTGGGCTATAATAGCCATGATTGATATTGATTGATTGAATTAGACTAGAAATGCCACGTTTAGGCTAGAAATGCCATGATCCACTATGATTATTGTGAATAGGCTAGAATTGCCATGCTTAGGTAGAATCATGATAATAAGAAATATCAAACCTAGGTAGAAGTGCCATGATTCTAGATTATGGTTTTGATTGAATTTTAATTAATTGATTTATGAATGTATGAATAAAACATGAATATGTTATGACTTGAATGGTGCCATGAAAGAGATCTGATAGACATTGAATAGACTCACATATGGTCGTAGGGAATTCATTATCTATTGAATCTCGACTTGAATGTTTATGTTGTATTTATAACATGCATGAATATGCAATGAATTATATGATGTATGAATGAGATATAGGAAGTGTTAGAAGTAGAATTTATTTATTGTTGAATAACAATTTTTATAATACTACCTCCTATCCCCTATGTTTGAAAGAAAATGTAATTCTATTCTCCTTCCTCTTTCTTTGTATGATATACAACTGTCATGATTAAAAATCACCTTAATTGTTTAAAGAAGATAAAATTGGAAATGTGCACGCAAAACGAATCACTTAGACAGATTGTATAATAACCTAAGATATTTTTATTTGGTATACCCTAGTGGAGGCCAAATTTTGATCCGAGCGAGGCGAATGGCTAGTTCCTAACTTCCTGAATCTATCTCTAAAGGATGAGGGTAGTTTAGGTCTTGAAGCAAGGGGTTGGATTGCCCCCCTTGATTCCCAATTGAATAATTGGGTGGTGACTCCATTTCTCCAGATGTGCCCATGGCTCGTTTATGTTCCCTTAGGTCTCGAAAGAGGCTTTGATATAGTGTCATGGTTGCAAACGCTCTGGTAGGATGAAAGTCCCGTTCACATTACTTATCATCTGTCTAGTGTTCATTAGTCTTCTTTTAGCCAATTTGCGAGTTTTTTGATGAATATGAGGCCTCCTCTTCAACAACTTAGTTATGGAGCTAGTCCACCTTATATTGATGACCCTCGATAATCACCTAGCCCAAGTAGCATTCAACATAAGCATATAGGCATAGAAGCATGCATAAATGAAACATAAATCTTTGTCTTACGCGAAGCATAAATCCAAAATGGTATACAGTCCAAAAGTCATCAACTTTTGTAGAATCACAATGTAGTATGAAATATTGGGGGCAACTATAAAGGAAAAAGGCTTAATACCTATAGGAATAGCAGTAGCAACAGCATGATGTGATCAGCCTAGTTCAGGCAACTAAGTCTTGATGAGACCCAATAGAAGTAGCACGATGTGCAAATCACTTGGATCAAACAATTTAGTCTCAATAACACCCAATGGAAGCAACATGATGTGCAACTTGCCAAATTAGGTAGTTCAGTCTCGATAAGACACAATGAAAGTAGCACAATATGCAAGTAGCCTGGATCAGGCAGTTTAGTCTCAATAAGACCCAATGGAAGCAACATGATGTACAAGTCGCTTGGATCAGGCAATTTAGTCTCAATGAGAACCAATGAAAGCAGCACGATGTGTAAGTCACCTGGATTATAGGCTCCTTAGTATAGCACGATTTGTAAAACACCTGATGAGGCTACCTAATTCAGCATAATATACAAACCGCTTAGATTACGCAGCTCAATCTTGGTGAGACCCAAGTTTGCATGATGTGTGGATTGCTTGGATCAGGTAGCTTAATCTCGATGAGACTTCGCTCAAGCAGCATGATCTGTTAAACACCTAGATCAAGTTTTTTTTAAGCAAAACAATGTGTAAGAAGCCTGGAGTAGACAATAGTATGTAAAGATGAGGATCACTATCAAAATGAGGACTGCCATAGTTGAAGATAGTCGAAGAGGACCACCATTGAGGAAGATAGTTGAGGACCACCATTGAGGAAGATAGTTGAGGACCACAATTGAGGAGAAAGACTTGAAATAGTCAATATTAAAAAATGCAAGTGCAATCTAGAATAGACTTAGTTCGTAAGAATTGCAAATTACCTAGAACAAGCCAAACTTTCTCAAAAGAACTCATATGGTCTAAAAAGGACTCAATAGTTTCTAAGAAGTACACAGCACTAGAAGTGGGCAACGTAGTCTAGGAACTCGCCTTGTAGAAGGCATCCACCTTGAAGAAGGAATCTCTCTTGAAGAAGGCATCTACCTTAAAGAATGTATCTCCCCTGAAGAAGAAAGTTCCCTTGAAGAAGGCATCCACCTTGAAGAAGGCATCTCCTTGAAGAAGGAAATCCATCTTGAAGAAGGAAAGTCACCTTGAAAAAAAGATTTGAAGAAGAAGAAGATTCATTGTCAATAGATAGTTGGAAGGGTAAACAGTTTAGCTACTTATAAAGAAATTTGAGCAACCTTAGTTGATGGAATTTTCGATCGACACACATGAAAAGAATTATCATAAAGACAAGAAAGTAGTCTATTGAAAGAACACATCGCATGAGGTAGACTTATAATTGATTTCAAATCGTTAAGAATTGTTTAACATTTTGCAAGAATTATAAGAATAGTCAAAGACCTCATTTTCCATGAAGGAATCCCCAGTGAAGGACATGAAATCCTATGAATTCAAAGTCTGAAGAGACCAACGAAGGTTATATTATAAGTGATCAACAAATGAAGAATTTGAAGAGACTGAGAAGTACAATGTAGTACAATCTTCCCTAATGGACGTGCACAAGCATAAACCCTAGTAAATAGGTGCACCTAAACGTGTTTTAAGCCCTTAGAATAAGCAAACTGGAGAGCGTTATAAACCCTAAGAAGTAGGTGCACTTAAGAGTGTTTTGAGCCCTTAGAATAGGCACAAGCCCTAAGAATAGGTGCACTAGAGTCTTATAAACCTTTAGAAGTATGTGTACTTAAGAGTATTTTAAGCCCTTATAATAGGTACAAGCCTTTAAAATAGGCACACTAAAGAGTGTTAGAAATCCTAAAAAGTAGGTGTGCTAAAGAGTGTTTGAAACCCAAAAAAGTAGGTACACTAAGGAGTGTTTCATTGATGAATTATAAGGATGCATTCCACGCATTAGAAAAATGTATTTGTGTACACTAGAAAAGTGCATCTTATGCATCATAAGGCTGCACTCCCTACATTAGAAGAATGCATTCCCTTGTTTTAGAAGAGTGCATTTCATGCATCACAAGGATGCATTCCATGCATTAGAAGAGTGCATTCGCTTATACTAGAAGAGTGCATTTCGTGCATCATAAGGATGCATTCCATGCATTAGAAGGATGCATTCCATGCATTAGAAGAGCACATTTTGTGTATCATAAGGATGCATTCCATGCATTAGAAAAATGCATTTGTTTGCACTACAAAAGTGCATCTTGTGTATCATAAAGATGCATTTATGAATTAGAAGAATGCATTTGCTTGCACTAGAAGAGTGCATTTCATGCATCATAACGATGCATTATATGCATTAGAAGAATGCATATGTGTGAACTACAAGAGTGTATCTTGTGCATCATAAGGATGCCTTCCATGTATTAGAAGAATGCATTTATCTCTACTAGAATAGTGCATCTTATATATCATAACGATACCTTTTATACATCAGAAAGATACATTTGTTAGCACTACAAGAGTGCATCTTGTGTATTATAAGGATGCACTCCATGCATTAGAGAAACGCATTTGTCTGCACTAGAAGAATGTATCTTGTGCATCATAAGGATGCAATCCATGCATTAGAAGAATGCGCTTAAGCCCTTAAGTGGGCACACTACAAGCAGGGATTCCATCCTGCTCCAAGCACTTTGCTACCTCTACACTTGGTTTCTTATAAGCTTCTTTCAGATGCTTAAAGGGCCATACGAGTCAGGTCATGAAGACAAGACCCAAAGAAAAGTCAGAGCCGCCACTTGGGAAAATAGTCACAAGAAAAGTTTTGGATGACGATAGCCAATCCAAATGCTTATGGACCTAACAGCCATCACCCCTTCAGAGACAGATTCGAGAAGTTAGGCACGGGTTACACCTACTCGAATGTTATCCAGCCTTTATTCTGGGTTTACTGGGTTCTAAATTCTAGATCATTAATGTTACCCTCTTTGGATCCTAAGTTTTATCATGCACACAACTACTTTTATCTTTTTATTGCACATGAGGTGTCAATAGTTTATTTACATACATAGAAAGAGGGAGAATAATTGATTACATTTTCATCAAACATGGAGAAGGGATTGAGGATTACAACAATTTTGCATAATAATTATAGTAATAAAACTAAATCATGACAAAGTACAGGAGTATCAAATCATCCCTTCATTATCAAATAAAGGTATTGGCAACCATAATTGAAATAAACTAAATTTCCACTAAATTAAGCATGGCATTTGATAAGTGTCTATTTATATATCATTTTCATATCAATTTGTCCATGTTTCTTTGCTATATTCCTTGGTATTTTTATGTTTTTGTGTGTTTTTGATGTTTGTAGGAGTTTTGGAGCAACTTGCACAAAAATGGAGTAAAACCCTTCATTTTCACCTCTGCTAGTCAACCATCTTCTCGGATTTAATTGTATTGATATACAATGAACCCGATGACATATCATATACCGTTGAAAAGCTCTCGAAGTCTACTTTTTGGAGAAATTTACGGTTTATGAATCCATTCAGTGTACCGAAAGTTGTAATCAAAACAGTGTGAGAAGTGTAGAAATGTAATTCCACACATCACTGTAGCATGTATAATACGGGACACTGTAGCACGTTACTGTAGCAGAGTATTTAAACACATTTTAGGGTTTTATTTTCATAACTTGAAGAGGGGAGAACGTGGTGGAGGCTGCAGCTCTGGAATTCTTTCATCTCTTGGAGTTCTTGAAGGAGAAAGGAAGCTTGGAAAGAGGAAGAACTACAATCCAAAGAGAATTACATCAAATTTGCTAAGTTTTTCCCTTCCCTTTCATTTTCTGGAATGTCTCCATGTTGTATTGTATTTACCACGTTCTTAAACATGTGTAACTGAATCTGAATTGGTTGAGGGTGATTTCAAAGCCCCTGATATGGTTTTTGTAAGTTGATTGTGTAAGGAATTGTTATCCAATTCTCTAATTGAAGTTGCTTGTATTCTCCCATATTTAATGCTTATGATTGCTTGCTGATTGTATTTGAGTGGCCAACTGAATATAATCTGGTTGTGATTTATTGCTAGACTAGAAATCTTGATCCGTAATTGTCTTGAATTTCTAATCATTAGTAGCAAAATTGTGATCAGAGATTAGAATATAACCTAAGTTAAATAATCCGAGCTTGTGTGTTTATTGCTTAGATCAACCTGTCTTTCTTTTCATAATGCATCCATTGAATTAAATTTAGAGAGCTTGTTCTAGGTTGTTTAATGGATAGAGATTAAATAAAGAGCTTGTTTTATTTAACAACAAAGTAAGGAAAGATTGGGATAACAGAGCTTGTTGTTATCTACGGTTGATAACTTCAATGCTGTAATTGGATTACAATTCTATGTTAATTCACAAATTCATATCTTGTGGCAGAGAAAGAACCCTTAACCAAGTGTCTCTCATTGATTTTTCACTCCATTTTACTTTGTGTTTTGTTATTGTGCATTTACATTAATATTTCAATTAGTTAATCCATCAACAAAACCCCCCCATTTATTATGTTGTTGTTTTTGAATAACAAATTCAATTAGAATCAATCCTCGTGGGAACGATATCTTACTTATCACTTTATTACTTGTGCGACTAGTATACTTGCTAGTTTCGAACGCATCACGTTTTTGGCGCCGTTGCCGGGGATTGATTTTCTAATCGATTTGTTATTTTGTTTTCATTGTTGATTCGTATTTGTTTGTTTTTCTTTTCTGATTGTTTATGTTTGGGCAACATGGCAGTAAATTTTCAACAATTCAGTAGCCAATTTGAGCCACAATTACATTGGAGTGTAAATGAGGTAAGCACTCATAACATTGAACAACAACTTTCTGAGTTAACTTCTCTTGTGGAAAACATGGCTATAGGACATATGCAGAAATCTTATGCATGTGAGGTATATTCTACCATGGAGCATCCAATCGACATGTATCCAACTTTACAAGAAGAATATATGGAACAAGCCCATGCCATGGGTGGATTTCCAGGACAAACGAGGCAATGGTATGATCCTTTCTCTAGCACTTACAATGCTGGATGGGAAGATCAACATAATTTTAGTTACTTGAATCATCAACCAATCACTCCAAATGTGATACCAAATCGGCCACAAGGTTTCAATCAACCTAGAGTGCAGCAACCTTTTCAAATGCAACCACCACCAATGCCACATCCAGCACCGCAACCAGCTTCACACAACTCAGGTATGTCTCTCCAGGACATTGTTAATGCACTTGCCACTAACACAATGCAATTCCAGCAGGAAACTGGGGCAAGTATCCAAAACCTGGCAAATCAAATGGCACAATTGGCTACTAGCATGAGCCATTCGGAAGCCAAGGCTCGAAGATTTATCTTGTCAACGATGATCAATCCAAGAGAGAATTCTTGTGCGATAACTTTGGTCAAAAGGAAGAGGCAATTAGATGTCCCCGCAAAGAAATCACAAACTGATGAAGGAGATGACACCACTTCCACCATGAACAAAACACTAACTTCTCAGGTAAATTCTATAACTCCCATTCCTTCATATGTTTCTCCTCCACTTTTTCCTAGTAGATTTGCACAATCGAAGGAGAAACAAGAACAAGAAATACTGGAAACTTCTCACAAAATCGAGGTAAATATACCACTTCTGGATGCTATTGAGCAAGTACCTCATTGTACAAAATTTCTCAAGGAATTATGCACCAACAAGATAAAGTTGAAGGGAAATGAGAAAGTAAGTGTGGGAAAATGTTTCAGCTGTATTGCAAAGAAAAAATTCCTCCGAATGCAAAGATCAGGTACGTTCACCATTCCATGCACCATTGGTAATACCAAGTTTGAAAGAGCGTAGGTTAGATTTAGGAGCATCTATTTATGTCATGCCATATTCTATTTATGCTTCTTTGAATCTTAGACCCCTTGCGGAAACTGGTATTGTAATTCAACTTGCTGATCGTTCTAATGCATATCCCAAAGGAGTTGTGGAAGATGTGCTTGTGCAGGTGAATCATTTGGTTTTCCCAACAAACTTCTATGTCCTTGAAATAGAGGATGATCTCTCGTATCAACCCGATTCTTTTGGGGGGGAGACCATCCTGAAAAATGCTAAAACCAAGATTGATGTTCAATGATGGCATTTCCGTGGAGTTTGATGGCAAAGTGATCCATTTCAATTTTTCGAGGCAATGAGGTACCCTAGTGACTTGCATTCTGTTTTTTGCAGTTGATGTTATTGATTCTTTGCCACAACAACATTTTGAGTTAACTCACAAGGATGGATTTGAAGTGGTTTTTAGTGAGCACATAGGGACAGAAAATTACAAGGAATCAAGAAGGTTGATACAAGTGTCCAAAGAACTGGAGGAAGCTGTGGCAAGCTTAGATGAGACCATAGCTATAACCACAAATAGGTATGATGTTTCGTGCATTCAATTTCCTTTATCTAATGTGAAACTTCTGCCTTCTATGATGAAAGCCCCTACCTTGGAGCTTAAGCGTCGTCCAGATCATTTGAAGCATGGATTCTTGGATAAGAATGATCCTTTGCCAGTTACAATAGAAA
>SNVD02000643.1:0-13689 GCA_013180625.2 Boswellia sacra | reverse complement strand
GAATAGGTTGAATGTAGTCCTTGGGGTTGCTTCTGCTCTTTCTTATCTTCACGAGGAGTGTGAGAGACAGATTATTCATAGGGATGTGAAGTCTTGCAACATAATGCTCGATGCAGAGTTTAATGCAAAGCTTGGAGATTTTGGCTTAGCAGAAGTGTATGAACATAGTAGTATCACAAGAGAAGCTACAATACCAGCTGGGACTATGGGATATCTTGCCCCTGAATATGTTTATTCTGGAGTTCCATCAGAGAAAACTGATGTTTACAGCTTTGGGGTTGTGGTATTGGAGGTGGCCACAGGGAGAAGACCTGTGGATAACGATGGGCACTTGATTGTTGATTGGGTGTGGGATCAGTGGGAAAAGGGGAGATTACTTGATGCTGCTGATTTGAGATTGAGAGGGAAGTTTGATAGGTCAGAGATGCAAAGGATGCTCATGGTGGGACTGAGTTGTGTGCATCCAAATCATGAGAAGAGGCCAACAGTGAAGGAAGCCTCAAGGATTCTCAGAGGTGAAGCACCACTTCCTCTTTTACCAGCAAAGAAGCCAGTGGTGAACATTGGTTCTGATCTGCATGAAGCTTTCCAAGAAGTAATGGATTTTGGTGTGGATCACAGTCCTACTATAGATGATGCACCCTGGTTGACCCCTAGGAGCCGTTTCAGCTAGGTCTCATTCAAAATTCATGAAAAAAAAAAAAAAGTTTACTGTATGATACTTATTGGCATTCAGAGAGATTTAGGTCAATTGTTGATAGATGCCTTAGATGTGTTTGTTTTAGATGTCGCAGTAGTAAATTTTGATACTCTGAAAACAATATAAAAAACCATCCATTTTGTTTTCTATAGCGCAGAAACAAATTATTCAATCAATATATGTTAGCCTTATGTTTTAAGTCTATCAGAATTTGCCTCATATATTTGTTTTCTAACACTCCAACAGAAGTCTACTTTTTATCATGTTAAAAAAGACAACGAAAAATTATATGGATAGAGGAGCGTCTCACATCATTTGCGTCTTTGTGAGTGTTCAATAATATCATTTGGCAGCAGATCATATGTAGGTGACATGACATTATTCGATGGACGAACAAGTAACGTGGTACACCAATCTCATCCAAATTTTCTCTGGCGAAGAAAATTAAGCGTGGATGATTGCCTACTTAGCAAGGATATCTTTAAAACTCCAGAACATGTCTACTTAAATCCCAAGTCATTGAAATGAAGAGTTCATTTTAAGTAAGAGAAACACATTGAAAAAATATGAACTCCTTAGGACGTCCAATTGCTCCTTAATGAAAGTAGTAAACGCACCCTGCAGCTAATTTTTTAGAAGCAGTATCTTGCTTTTTTTCTTTTATTTCTTTCCTGTTTTTCTAGCCCAGGTCGATTTCAGTTTTAAATGTCTAGAGAATCTATGACCAGAAGATGACAGGCAACATTCCATTGGAGCATTTTTCAAATACACAAATAAAATTCTCACACACAAGTCAGCTTTCTGTGCACTAGTCATTGCTATGCTAAGAATAGCTCGTTCTTGCTTATTGATCTTTTAGCATTTTGGTTCAATCATTGTCAGGTTGCAAACTTAAAATGGACTTAACATGTCAAATCCTTTGCCCTTGTGGCCTTATGACAGTGGAAGAACAAATACTCTTTACCCTTCCATCTGCCTCCACAATATAGAAAATGACTATCATTAGTAATATTGTTCATCTCTCTTCAGTCTTCTATATGTTACTTGTCATAAAATGAGCTCCAAAACTCATTTTTTGGTTATCGTCCCTCTTCATCTAATTCTGCTTGAGTATGTCCAGATTTTGAAACATTACATCCGGGTTTCACAGGTAACACATCGTGAAGTAAATTCAGATATCTAGTAGTAGAAACAACTTCTATCTCTAAGAGGAAGATGAGACAAGCAACAGTAAGCAATGGGAAAGGAAAGTGTTTATTCACCAGAAAGAAAGAGAAAAAGAAAGAAAATATTGTAATAAAATTAAAAGAGAAAATTAAAAAAATAGACAAAATTAGGGGCCTTTAGTGAAATATAGACTTGTCCTGAAAAATTTTAATTGTATAGACACTTTCTTCGTTAAATAACTAAAATGCCCTTTGAAACTCATTGTTGAAAAGAAAGAAGAAAGAAGCATTGTCACTCTTTCCTCCACTGTCCGAAACACTCTTCAACACCTTTGTTTCATTTCATCTCATTGTTTAATCTTAGAGTTGAAGCTGAGCAACAAGGTAAGGGAAACTCTCCGTAATCTCTTTCTAAATGGCACAATAATGTTGAAGTAGGTTGTAATGTTTTCATTATTTCTTGTTTTCGTAGCTGTCAACCATATTATGTAGCTTAAAATAGGAATATGTATGTGAACTAAGCTTAGAGATAGTGCGGTTTTTGTTAAAATTTGCTGAAAATTGCAAATCGTTGAGAAAACTGGTATCGCAGTCGACGGGGAAGAAGACACGACTTTCAAGCGACATCGCTCAATGTGTTGGACATATAAGACCGACTCTCGACATGTCGAAGAGTCATGTCGAGTGTCGAGGGATTGTGCCGAGTCTACGGTCAAGTGTCGAGTTAATGCGTCGAGTGGAATGTCGAATGTGTCGAATGTCGGATGTGTATTTTGTTGAGTTTGTGTGTTGGGTGTCGAGCGTCGAGCGCATTCGTCGGATATGTCGAGCGTTTGGATAGAATTGTCATTTTTGTGACCTATTTAAGCAATTTCGTAATAATTTTTTGTCCACGGACCTTATATGATATGTCTCTATCATGCAGGATATGGAAACTTTACGCATACTTATTCTATACAATAGTTCTTGGATTATGCAAGAGAATGATGGTTATTTGTACATAGATGGGAGGGCCAAGCCATTGATAATTCGTAGGTGTGCTACCTATAATGAGTTGGTTGACTGTATTAGTACTGAAACGGGTTGTGATCTTCGTAAGCATAACATGAGTTTAGAGGTTCAAATTGCTTTTAAAGATGTTCCGCCAATGCCTACTCTTATTGAAATTAACAAAGATGTTTGTTTTTTTATACAACATTGTTTGGAGGACCAATAATCATATACACCATTAATTGTCAAAGTTAAAGATAGGGAGAAGCTAAGACAAAGGTCAGGATTCGATGCAGTACGAAGGTGACAAAGATTTTCTCATCCTTTTTTGTTTCACTCAGCAAGTGGAAGCAACCAATTAAGTGAGTCCACTCCTGTTTGTGCACAACCACAATTGAATGATGACGTTGGCATTGACTTTGAGCAATACTTAGGACATATAGGGCATAAGTTAGTTGGGGTGTTAGGTGAAGAAGGGGTGCCCTCGTCGATGTCATCGAGATTAGTACGTCATCCCGATAGCATTAGAGAGTTTGAGAGTTTATGCAATATTGATGTTAATAATACTAGTGATGATGTTAATGATGACGATGGTGGTGATGAAGATTATGATGATAGTAGTGATGATGTTAGTGAGGATGGTGACCATGAGAATGATGATTATACTGTTCATATTGAAGATTTGGATGAGAGTTTGAATGATTTTATTGTTGATGGGCAGGATGTAGGCATTCACATTTTGATAATGATGAACAGATGGCGATCTTGAATGATATGAACTAGGATGTGCCGTTTACCATTCCTTCCCTAATTCACTCTACACCTACTCCTCCACTATACGGACATTAACAAGATTCGGTGTCGAACAATGAGCTGAGAATGGATGCAAATTCTAAATATGAAGAAGCTAATTTGGGCTCTAAAAATGACAATTATCGGGCTAACACATTTAGGTGGATGCCGCTTATTGTGCATTCATCATCCATAGTTGACGATGATGCTTCATCGTTTGTAGTTGATGGGATTGGGGTTGCAGTTGGGCAGATGTTTAACAACAAAACCGAGCTTCGTGAGAAGTTATCAAATTTGGCATTAAGACGCAACTTTCAATTCAAGGTGAGGAACTCTAATGCAACAAGGTTTGAGGTTGTATGTCGTGTTAAATCTTGTAAATGGCGTTTACGTGCCACAAAGGTAGCCGATTCACATTTCTTCCAAGTGAAAAAGTATAAGAACCATCACACATGCTCCGAAATCGGACTTCACCCAATCACAAATAGGCAACTACACATGTGATTGGCAAACATATTAAGAGCAAATTTGTTGAGACATTGAGAATATATCATCCGAAGGATATTATGTTTTATGTTCAGGAGTCATTGGGTGTTAATATCACATACAACAAGGCATGGAGGGCAAAGGAGGCAGCTTTGCCAGAACTTCACGTATCTCATGAGTAATCATTTCCACTACTCCCCCAATACATGTACATGATTGAGAAAGCAAACTCGGGGACCAAAACGACTTTAGAAACTGATGACAACAACCATTTCAGATACTTTTTCACGAGTATAGGGGCCTCTATTGTTGAATTTGCATCATCAATTAAGCGAGTATCGCAGTTGATGGATATTTTTTGAAAGGGAAATATAAAGGTACAATGTTTTTGGCTTCTTCTATAGATGAAAATAAACAAATATACCCATTGGCATTTGAAGTTGGGTATTCTGAAAATGAATACTCATGGAACTGGTTCATGAGACAGTTACGTGATCATGTAGTATGAAATGTCCGAGATCTTGTTTTCATTTCTGACCGTCATCGTAGCATTGAACGAGCCATTGTAGAAGTTTTTTCTCATACACTGCATAGATTGTGCATTCATCATCTGAAGGGTAACTTGAAGGCTACGTTCAAGGATAAGACTTTGTTGGATATATACTCCTGAGTTGTAAGGACATATCACTATGCTGATTTCAACTATCATATGCGACAAATTGAATCGTATATGCCTGTAGCAACAATTTATCTTTGAGAGATTGGAGTCGATAAATGTGCACGTTTACAGTTTTATGGCTGACGGTATAACATCATGACAACAAATATAGCTGAGTCGATGAACAGCTGCTTGCGACATGGGCGATTCCTTCCCGTTACATTGTTAGCAGATTATTATCGGACGAACTTGTAGCAATGGTTCTATGAGCGTCGAGAGTTATTTGCTAACTAAGAATTACATCTCTTGCCGTGGGCTAACAAGTTGATGGATGACCATTTAAAGGAGGGCGAACGTATGAGGGTTAGTGGTATCTCTCTTACTATGTACGAGATGAGAGGCAACAACCATGTCAACGTTTTTGCCATGCACGCTTGGACATGTACGTGCAGGGTGTTTGATCTTGACTAGCTTCCGTGTGCACATGTGTTAGCTGTTTGCACGTATGAACCTACTGACGTGCCATGATTATTATGCCCATTGGTATACAACTGAAACATTACTACATGTATATGCTCTGCCAATTAGGGATGGCAAAACCCAGAGCCAGGCCGGGGACCTCAATCCCTAGCCCCGGGAAGGTTTTTTAATCCTCGTCCCTGAAAAATTCCCCGAAAATTTCGAGGCTCGGCCAGGGCTGGGGAATTTAATCCCGAGGCTGGGGAATTGAATTCCCCGGATATGTACTCGGATTTTTTTAATTCTGTTTTTTGTTTTAAAAAATTGTACTTATATTTGTTTTTACGAGCAAATACAAGGCCGTTATAGTTAAATATGATGCAAAAAGGCAAAAAAACAAAGCCAAAACAAGCAACCTGCCAAAACGCTCGACAAAACTCGACGCGCTCGACACGACTAGACATGTAAATGTTGAGTGTCGGATGATGCATCCACACCCATCTGATACTCGATGTCTTCTAAAATAGACCGATATCGAGTGTCGGTAGTGAATCCGACATGACTCGATATGTAAGTGTCGAGTGTCGGATACATTGTTGAGTGTCAGATAATGCATCTGACACTCGATGTCTTCTAAAATGGACTGATATCGAGTGTCGGTTGTGAATCCGACATGACTCGACATGTAAGTGTCGAGTGTCAGATGATGCATCCGACACTTGATGTTTACATGTATGTTGTGTCGGATTCACGACTGACACTCGATATCAGTCTATTTTGTAAGTGTCGAGTGTCGGATGAATCGTCGAATGTCGGATGGATCATCCGACACTCGATGTCCTCTAAAATAGACAGATATCGAGTGTCGGTTGTGAATCCGACACGACTCGACATGTAAGTGTTGAGTGTCGGATGATGCATCCGACATTCGATGTTTACATGTGTGTTGTGTCAAATTCACAACCGACGCTCGATATCAATCTATTTTGTAAGTGTCGAGTGTTGGATGATGCATCCGACACTCGACACTCGACACTCACATGTCGAGTCGTGTCGAGCTCTATCAAGCGCGTCGAGTTTTGTTGAGTGTTTTGTCAGATTGCTTGTTTATATTAAATAAAATGTATTTTTACATTTATTATGGGCCAGGGCCGAGCCAAGGAGCCTAGTCCCCGACCCCTGCCCGACCCCGGGCGTTCCCAGGGATTCCTCTCCCCATCCTTGGCCAATCTCCCCAAAAATTCAGGCAATTCCCCGGCGATACTGGGCCGGGAATCCGGGTACCCAGCCCTGGCCAGGTAATTTTGCCATCCTTATTGCCAATTGTTCTTGTTGGAGTAAGTGAGGATTGGATGGTTCTTGAGGAGGTATGCAGCATAGTGGTTCTACCGCCAGTCATGAGGAGACCAGCCGGTCATCCTCGTAGGAACTGAATCCCTTTCGTTGGTGAGTCTAGCTTGTCTTGAAATTGCAGACGGTGTGGAAGTTCTGAGCGTAATCGTTAGACTTGCCGCAACCCAGTTCCACTTCATGATAGGGGATGATGTCTGCCAAATGTACGCAACGGGTTTTTTTTTTTCTGTGTAATATTATTGTTTACTCTAAGTGATGTAGTCTATTTATTTTATTCCATAAGAGGCTAGGTCAAATGAATAACTTTCATTTATGTGATTTTGTCTATGTATAAGACTTTATTGAATCAAGTTTTAAGGTTGACGCTAAAGCAGATGAAAAGGCTAGTTGGAGTGAGAAGTTAGGGTCTTCTTGTCCTGGTGATAGTGAATTAATAGGTAGTAAAGAAGAAGTTCATATAAATGGGTAGAGATGTGAGTTATTTAGGTTTGGAGGATTTAGGGAAAGAGACCAATGAAGTTCATATGGATGTAATGGGTGGAGATGATGGTGATAATATGAGTTTTGTGGGTTTGGAGGATTTCGAGATTTGTACTTCATTGGTCTCTTTCCCGAAATCCTTCAAACCCACAAAACTCATATTATCACCATCATCTCCACCCATTACATCCACATAAACTTCATTGGTCTCTGTCCCCAAATCCTCCAAACCTATATAACTCACATCCACATGAACTTTTTCTTTACTACCTATTGATTCACTGTCACCAGGACAAAAAGACCCTAACTTCTCACTCCAACTAGCTTTTTCATTTGCTTTAACATCAACCTTAAAACTTGATTCATTATGCCAACTGTAGCAACGGGTATTTTTCTTTATGTACTATTATTTGTTTACTCTAAACGATATAGTGCATTTTTTTTATTCCATCGGAGGCTAGTTCAAATGAATGAACTTTCATATATGTGCTCTTGTCAATGTATAAAACATTCATGTATGAAACATTCATTTACGTGCTTTGTCAATGTATAAAACATCCATGTATTAGACATTCATTTATATGCTTCGTTAATGTATAAAACATTAATGTATTAAACACGAATGTATGTGCTTTGCCAATGAATTAAACATTCGTGTATGAAACACGAATTTATGTGCTTTGTCAAGGTATAAAACATTCATATATGAGTACTATCTGATGACGTACACGTATGTACCACTACATCTGGGTAAAAATATATTTACATTTATTTGTACTGACCTTTTCACTTGACTATGTAAGTACATACCCCTATACATGAAAAAATGTGCTAGTATACAAAATGTGTAACTATACATGAAAAAATGTGTAAATATACAAAAATGTGTAACTTTACAAAAATTTGTAAATATACAAGAATGTGTATCACTACAAAAAATGTGTAACATGTAGGAAAAAATAATGGGACAAAACGCATATCATGCATGGCACAAGATCATGGTAGAGTTGTGTTGGGTTGCAGCTCAACCTCCGCTGACACAACATCGACAAGCCCTGTGGTAGCCGCAACATCCATTGAAACAACATCGGCAGGCCCTGTGGTGGCCTAGACGACCTCCTCCGCCTGTGGAAGAACGCAATAGGCCCAAAACTGTAACACCATTCTTTCTCAAAGTGTCTTATCCGTGAATGCCTTAACGTGTGCTAATGGAACGGTCCCCGCTAAGAACTCCATGTACTTCAAACAGTATATGTTGCATGCTCCTCCCCCCGCCTCCTGCTGTAGGAACTCAGACTCATCCTTAATGCACTCCATGTCGTATAGGGTTGCGGGGTAGTTAGGAAGACCGTAAACATCCATTAACACCATACGTTGTATCAACTCTACCAGACACCGGACTGCATCCTCACTATGTCGGTGGAATTGTATGCAAAATATGAGTCATATATGACTATAACACGGCAATTCAAATCCACCTCGGCTACCACCAAATGTTTGTTGTCGATGTTAACAGGGATATAGAGCTGAAAATAAAATTAAGAACATGAAAATCGTGGACAACATTTTTGAGTAAAACAACACATACTAACAAATTGAATATAAATGGACTTGCGCTGTCCATATTGGCCCATGGTCGTCTAACGAAGGGCATCTCCCCAAGGAGAAACTAGACAATATTTGTCTCGTTCACCCAGTTAATCTCATCCAGTCTATCCGAGTATAGTGTCCACAACGACTGCACTTGTAATTGCAATTTCATGAGTATGGTTAGCACAATGACGGAATCACAAATTAACTACAAATTCAGATGTTTTGCAAATACCTACCCAGAAAGTGGTGTCCAAGAAAGCAGACCTCTGGACACTAGCTACGCCTATATCGTGAGCTCTACAGCGTAACATCTACAAGTAGCTGTCAATATGCTGCATATAGTAATAGTAATCAATAAATATTGCTATAGTATATTGTTCAGGAGGAGACAACAAGGAGTGAAACAAACCTCAGATGCAAGCCATTGGGACGACGTCATCAACGTGGTGAAGAACTCATAACCAGCTACGTAGATG
This sequence comes from Boswellia sacra, assembly GCA_013180625.2. Classification (NCBI taxonomy): domain Eukaryota; kingdom Viridiplantae; phylum Streptophyta; class Magnoliopsida; order Sapindales; family Burseraceae; genus Boswellia; species Boswellia sacra. The sequence continues at coordinate 4,536 of SNVD02000643.1, read as the reverse complement.
CCCAAATCAATATCACCCTCGGAGAGAAACGACGCCCGTGGGAGCAGTATCGACGGCAGGAACACTCGTGCCTATAGGTTCAGGTTTTGTTGCCTCCTGGCCTTCATCGTCATCGCCCAAACTGTCATCCAAATCCTGTATTACAGCAAACCAAAACATCGGGTTAAGCGATGTAACACCATGGCAATCATTAAATCCGTTTATTAACTTGTGCGACGTATTGTGGTATCGTATCCAAAATGGCCACGCAGTAGCACAACAGCCTCACACAGAAGTACTCTCTCCTCCCGCATGTCCTTATTCTCTACCTGTAATATTGTTGTCTCCTCACAGAGTCCTATAAGCTCTCGCAAAACTGTGCTCTCAAACCCATCGTGGAATGGCTGCGCCTGTCTATCATTATTCACAATCACCATGACAAACCAACCAACCAACCAGTAATGTAAATGAAAAAGTACATGAATGTAAATTCTCATTACATACTTTGTAGCTTGAAAGGACATTATGTATAGAAAGGGAAATGTCACGGTAAGTAGTCGCGTGACTTGAAGGAGGAATCGAATCGCCTACAGGATCATAGCTGTCGAACGTGGTAGGTGTAGGATTGATGGGGGGACTGGCTATGTCCATGTCTGCCCCCACATCAGGTCTATCGACGAAACTATATCCAGTGGGATGAGTTCTTGATGGATCCTCATGACTGTGATTTTTGTATGCTGGAGGTGTAAGACTAACGGGGGAAGTTGGTGACGGAGACCGCACATGATTATCTGCAGGACTGGCTATGTCGATGACTGGCTTGATCTTAGGTCTAATAGGGGAACTCTGACGAGAAGGAGGTGGAGCTGATAGGTCTCCTATCAGAAATGGCTCAATCCTCTTATCGGGGTAATAAAGGAGCATCCACAGATGCCGCCCATGGTACATATGCACCTTTTCGGATGCCAACTATTGCAGCAAGCCTAATATACCAATCTATCCTCTGCTCCGCCTCAGATGGCTCCAAAACGATGAGTGGACGAGCTTACATCAACAAATAACCTATCAAATTAAACAGTGACTTGCTGTGCCCGATAACAAGAAAAACAAAGAGTAGAACTTAACCAACATGACATCGCGTTTGACGATGTCCTCTGACGGAGTTTTTGTGTCTCCCACTTCAACAAGCAGGGTATCCTCTCTGTAAACACGCCGTTCGCTCACCCATATGTCGCACCAATGTACGGACATAAGGGTTTTTTAATGACAATAGGTATTTAATAATGCAATTAAAAGAAACTAGTAAACACGTCTAACATTTGTTTTTCAGTATGTACCTAAATAGCGTAGGGCACCCTTCTAAGTTATATGTCTCTGAATGCTTCCCTTTCCTTGTCGACTTCTTCTTCTTCGCTTCAGCTCGCTTCTTATACTTTTCCAACCTCCCATCCAAAGCTTTTTTTCATCCCTTTAAGTGTATCATCCCTTTAAGTGTATTATCATAAGACGTCGAACCCCATGGATAATTCTTAAAACTATCCAATGTGTTGACAAAATTCAATCACTTACGAAAGACCTATCAGCGTCGATCCCGACCCATGAAAAACCGCTCGAGCACGTAATACAAGGTCAGCTTTACAACATTCTCATCTGGCATAGCTGACAGGTTTAAGGCCCGAAGTCTCGGATAGAAATGCCTGAGCTCTATGTCCTCACCCCTAAATTACATATCCAACAAATGACACAGATTCAAGACATTTGGTATTGGTGGCACCGGGGTAAAAAAATTTCAAACCGGTGACCAAACTGAACTCGTGGGCAGAAAAAAGAAACAGCCTTTCTGGAAAGAAGAAAAAAAAATAACATAAGACGCCATTAATGGTAAAAAAAAACTACAACCATCAAATGCTAAAAAATTAAATTATTTAACTAAAGTGTACTTCAAACACCATATTTTTACCTTCAATAAGAAATCACATCTCTTCATCGTACCCCACTGTGTTAAATTTTCACTGAAGCATATTGTACACCAACTGAGACAGAAAGGACAGCTCCTGAATGTCTTGGAGAAACCTAAAACATGTATTACGAAACATGTTTTGCTGCCTCTCATTCAATTTCGCACGAATCCATTCTATACAGTCCAAACTTGTTAAGTTTGTGATAATGGCATGGTAGTGCTCATCATACGGAGTCTTCAAGGTGAAGAAGAATCCAAATTCATTTGCCATTTGCTTCAACCTGCAAAAAAAAAAGGTACGTTATAGTTAAATTTGATGGAAAAAGGGAAAAAAAAGGTTAAAATAAGCAATCTGTCATAACGCTCGACATAACTCGACGGAACACGACCCGTTCGATAGAGCTCGAATAGATAAACTGACGCTCCATGAAATCCATCAAATGTTCGAAGAAACTTCTATTGGATTCCTACAACTGACATACGCTATGATAGGTGTCTATTTATGTATTACTTTTATATCAATTCGTCCATGTTTCTTTGCTATATTCCTTGGTATTTTTATGTTTTCGTGTGGTTTGATGTTTGTAGGAGTTTTGGAGCAACTTGCACAAAAATGGAGTAAAACCCTTCATTTTCACCTCTGCTAGTCAGTGATCTTTTCGGATTTAATTGTATTGATATACAATGAACCCGACGACATGTTATATACCGTTGGAAAGCTCTCGAAGTCTATGTTCTGGAGAAATTTACGGTTTATAAATCCATTCAGTGTACCAAAAGTTGTAATCAAAACAGTGTGAGATGTATAGAAATATAATTCCACAAGTCACTGTAGCATGTATAATACGGGGCACTGTAGCAAGGCACTGTAGCAGAGTATTTAAACACATTTTAGGGTTTTATTTTCATAACTTGAAGAGGGGAGAACGTGGTGGAGGCTGCAGCTCTGGAATTCTTTCATCTATTGGAGTTCTTGAAGGAGAAAGGAAGCTTGGAAAGAGGAAGAACTACAATCCAAAGAGAATTACATCAAATTTGCTAAGTTTTTCCCTTCCCTTTCATTTTCTGGAATGTCTCCATGTTGTATTGTATTTTACCACGTTCTTAAACATGTGTAACTGAATCTGAATTGGTTGAGGGTGATTTCAAAGCCTTGATATGGTTTTTGTGAAATGATTGTGCAAGGAATTGTTATCCAATTCTCTAATTGAAGTTGCTTGTATTTTCCCATGTTTAATGCTTATGATTGCTTGCTGGATTTTAATTGGGTGGCCAACTGAATATAATCTGGATATTGTCTATTGCTAGACTAGAAATCTTGATCCGTAATTGTCTTGAATTTCTAATCCTTAGTAGCAAAATTGTGATCAGAGATTGCAAATTGGAGAATACAACCTAAGTTAAATAATCCGAGCTTGTGTGTTTATTGCTTAGATCAACCTATCTTTCTTATCGTAATGCATCCATTGAATTAAATTTAGAGAGCTTGTTATAGGTTGTTTAATGGATAGAGATTAAATAAAGAGCCTGTTTTATTTAACAACAAAGTAAGGAAAGATTGGGATAACAGAGCTTGTTGTTATTTACGGTTGATAATTTCAATGGTGTAATTGGATGACAATTCTATGATTAATTCGCAAATCCATATCTTGTGGTAGAGAAGGATCCCTTAACCAGCTTTCTCCCATTGATTTTTCATTCAAATTTACTTTCCGTTTTGTTATTCTTTACTTGCATTCTTATTTCATTTAGTAAAGCATTCAACAAAAATCCCCCCTGTTTAGTTTATTGTTGCTGGAAATAACAAATTCAATTAGAATCAATCCACGTGGGAACGATATCTTACTTATCACTTTATTACTTGTGCGACTAGTATACTTGCTAGTTTCGACGCATCAAGTTTTTGGCGCCGTTGCCGGGGATTGATTTTCTAATCGATTTGTTATTTTGTTTTCATTGTTGATTCATATTTTCTTTGTTTTTCTTTTCTGATTGTTTGTGTTTAGAGAACATGGCAGTAAACTTCTATCAATTCAGTAGCGGATTTGAGCCACAAGTACCATTGAGAGTAAATGAGGTAAGCACTCCGAACATTGAACAACAACTTTCTGAGCTAACCTCTCTTGTGGAAAACATGGCTGTAGAAGATATGCAAAAATCTTATGAATGTGGGATATATTCTACGATGGAGCATCCAATCGACATGTATCCAAATTTACAAGAAGAATATATGGAACAAGCCAATGCCATGGGTGGATTTCCAGGACAAACGAGGCAATGGTGTGATCCTTTCTCTAGCACTTACAATGCTGGATGGGAAGATCAACATAATTTCAGTTACTGGAATCATCAACCAATCACTCCAAATGTGATACCAAATCGGCCAAAAAGTTTCAATCAACCTATAGTGCAGCAACCATTTCAAATGCAACCACCACCAATGCCACATCCAGCACCGCAACCAGCTTCGCAAAACTCAGGTATATCTCTCGAAGATAGTGTTAATGCACTTGCCACTAACACAATGCAATTCCAGCAGGAAACTGGGGCAAGTATCCAAAGCCTGGCAAATCAAATGGGACAATTGGCTAGTAGCT
>SNVD02000640.1:0-13675 GCA_013180625.2 Boswellia sacra | reverse complement strand
TGAAAAATCAATGAGAGTAAGCTGGTTAAGGGATCCTTCTCTACCACAAGCTATGGATTTGCGAATTAATCGTAGAATTGTCATCCAATTACAGCATTGAAGTTATCAACCGTAGATAACAACAAGCTCTGTTATCCCAATCTTTCCTTACTTTGTTGTTAAATAAAATAGGCTCTTTACTTAATCTCTATCCATTAACAACCTAGAACAAGCTCTCTAAATTTAATTCAATGGATGCATTATGAAAAGAAAGACAGGTTGATCTAAGCAATAAACACACAAGCTCGGATTATTTAACTTAGGTTATATTCTCCAATGGCAATCTCTGATCACAATTTTGCTACTAATGATTAGAAATTCAAGACAATTACGGATCAAGATTTCTAGTCTAGCAATAGACAATATCCAGATTATATTCAGTTGGCCACCCAAATACAATCCAGCAAGCAATCATAAGCATTAAACATGGGAAAATACAAGCAACTTCAATTAGAGAATTGGAAAACAATTCCTTGCACAATCAATTCACAAAAACCATATCAAGGGCTTTGAAATCACCCTCAACCAATTCAGATTCAGTTACACATGTTAAAGAACGTGGTAAATACAATACAACATGGAGACATTCCAGAAAATGAAAGGGAAGGGAAAAACTTAGCAAATTTGATGTAATTCTCTTTGGATTGTAGTTCTTCCTCTTTCCAAGCTTCCTTTCTCCTTCAAGAACTACAAGAGATGAAAGAATTCCAGAGCTTCAGCCTCCACCACGTTCTCCCCTCTTCATGTTATGAAAATAAATCCCTAAAATGTGTTTAAATACTCTGCTACAGTGACTTGCTACAGTGCCCCGTATTATACATGCTACAGTGACTTGTGGAATTATATTTCTATACATCCACACTGTTTTGATTACAACTTTTGGTACACTGAATGGATTTATAAACCGTAAATTTCTCCAGAAAATAGACTTCGAGAGCTCTCCAACGGTATATAATATGTCATCGGGTTCATTGTATATCAATACAATTAAATCCGAGAAGATGGTTGACTAGCAGAGGTGAAAATGAAGGGTTTTACTCCATTTTTGTGCAAGGTGCTCCAAAACTCCTACAAACATCAAAACCACATAAAAACATAAAAATACCAAGGAATATAGCAAAGAAATATGGACGAATTGATATGAAAATGATATATAAATAGACACTTATCAATTAAAGTCTACTCTAGAATTTGAATTTGATTGCTTAGTTGGTTGGAATTTGAATTTCTAGCTTAGTGGGTTATGATTTATTACCTAATGAGTTTACTTATGAGTCTTAGTTAATAAATCAGTTGTCAATGTAGTAGTTGAGCTGTAATTGTTAAAATCATTTAATTATTGTCTTTTACCTATGCTTGGAGGGTTGTTCCAAGTTATTTAAGCTCTAAAGTTGTGTATTCAAGGAGTGAAGTTTTGAATTCGAATTTGAGTGAAATTTCAGTGTTTATACTGATTTCTTCTTAACTCTGTATCTCTTGGTGGATTCCATAGAGTGGTGAGTAAGTTTAAGCCCTGTATCCTTGGTTTACATTCTTGGGTGGTGAATTATCTGTATCCCATTGGTGTTTACTTTGGTGGTGAGCTTGTTATCCCTTTCAAAGAGTGTTTGTTAGGTTCCATTTTATTTGTTCCAGCCATTGGTTGAGTTGCTAATCAACTTGAAGATCCTATCCTCATCTATTATAATCCAGCAGCCCGGCATCAGATTTGGTATCAGAGCCATATCTCGAAGATCCGGTATCATCCTTTCTCCTTCAAGAACTCCAGGAGATGAAAGAATTCCAAAGCTGCAGCCTCCACCATGTTCTCCCCTCTTCAAGTTATCAAAATAAAACCCTAAAATGTGTTTAAATACTCTGCTACAGTAACCTGCTACAGTCTCCCGTAATATACATAGCTACAGTGATTTATGGAATTACATTTCTATACTTCTCACACTGTTTTGATTACAACTTTTGGTACACTGAATGGATTTATAAACCGTAATTTCTCCAGAAAATAGACTTCGAGAGCTTTCCAACGGTATATAATATGTCATCGGGTTCATTGTATATCAATACAATTAAATCCGAGAAGATGGTTGACTAGCAGAGGTGAAAATGAAGGGTTTTTTAACTCAACTATTCCAAACCCAAGAATTTTTTACCAAAAATTTTTTTTTTTTTTTTTAATGGGCACGGTTTGCTCCAAAGCTCCTACAAACATCAAAACCACACAAAAACATAAAAATACCAAGGAATATAGCAAAGAAACATGGACGAATTGATATGAAAATGATATATAAATAGACACTTATCAAATTCCCCCACACTTAGACTTTGCTAGTCCTCGAGCAACTACGACAATATGAAATAAAACTAAACTGAAACAGAATCAACAAAAAATTAAAACACACTAATGCTTCATTGATAGGTGTCTATTTATGTATTACTTTTATATCAATTCGTCCATGTTTCATTGCTATATTCCGTGGTATTTTTATGTTTTTGTGTGTTTTGATGTTTGTAGGAGTTTTGGAGCAACTTGCACAAAAATGGAGTAAAACCCCTCATTTTCACCTCTGCTAGTCAGTGATCTTCTCGGATTTAATTGTATTGATATACAATGAACCCGACGACATATTATATACCGTTTGGAAAGCTCTCGAAGTCTATTTTCTGGAGAAATTTACGGTTTATAAATCCATTCAGTGTACCAAAAGTTCTAATCAAAACAGTGTGAGATGTATAGGAATATAATTCCACAAGCCACTGTAGCATGTATAATACGGGGCACTGTAGCAAGTCACTGTAGCAGAGTATTTAAACACATTTAGGGTTTTATTTTCATAACTTGAAGAGGAGAGAACGTGGTGGAGGCTTCAGCTCTGGAATTCTTTCATCTCTTGGAGTTCTTGAAGGAGAAAGGAAGCTTGGAAAGAGGAAGAACTACATTCCAAAGAGAATTACATAAAATTTGCTAAGTTTTTCCCTTCCCTTTCATTTTCTGGAATGTCTCCATGTTGTATTGTATTTACCACATTCTTGAATATGTGTAACTAAATCTGAATTGGTTGAGGGTGATTTCAAAGCCCTTGATATGGTTTTTATGAATTGATTATGCAAGCAATTGTTATCCAATTCTCTAATTGAAGTTGTTTATATTTTTCCATGTTTAATGCTTATGATTGCTTGCTGGATTGTATTTGGGTGGCCAACTGAATATAATCTGGATATTTTCTATTTCTAGACTAGAAATCTTGATCCGTAATTGTCTTGAATTTCTAATCATTAGTAGCAAAATTGTGATCAGAGATTGCAATTGGAGAATACAACCTAATTTAAATAATCCGAGCTTGTGTGTTTATTGCTTAGATCAACCTATCTTTCTTATCGTAATGCATCCATTGAATTAAATTTAGAGAGCTTGTTCTAGGTTGTTTAATGGATAGAGATTAAATAAAGAGCCTGTTTTATTTAACAACAAGTAAGGAAAGATTGGGATAACAGAGCTTGTTGTTATCTACGGTTGATAACTTCAATGCTGTAATTGGATGACAGTTCTACGATTAATTCGCAAATCCATATCTTGTGGTAGAGAAGGATCCCTTAACCAGCTTTCTCTCATTGATTTTTCATTCGAATTAACTTTCTGTTTTGTTATTCTTTGTTTGCATTATTATTTCATCTAGTTAATCAATCAACAAAACCCCCCTCATTTAGTTTATTGTTGCTTTCGAATAACAAATTCAATTAGAATCAATCCTCGTGGGACCGATATCTACTTATCACTTTATTACTTGTGCGACTAGTATACTTGCTAATTTCGAACGCATCAAGTTTTTGGCGCCGTTGCCGGGGATTGATTTTCTAATCGATTTGTTATTTTGTTTTCATTGTTGATTCATATTTTTGTTTGTTTTTTTTAGACGACATGGCAGTAAACTTCCATCAATTCAGTGGCGGATTTGAGCCCCAACTACCATGGAGAATAAATGAGGTAAGCACTCCGAGCATTGAACAACAACTTTCTGAGCTAACTTCTCTTGTGGAAAACATGGTTGTAGGAGATATGCAAAAATCTTATGAATGTGGGATATATTCTACGATGGAGCATCCAATCGACATGTATCCAACTTTACCAGAAGAATATATGGAACAAGCCAATGCCATGGGTGGATTTCCAGGACAAACGAGGCAATGGTATGATCCTTTCTCTAGCACTTACAATGCTGGATGGGAAGATCAACATAATTTCAGTTACTGGAATCATCAACCAATCACTCCAAATGTGATACAAAATCGGCCACAAGGTTTCAATCAACCTAGAGTGCAGCAACCTTTTCAAATGCAACCACCACCAATGCCACATCCAGCACCGCACCCAGCTTCACAAAACTCAGGTATGTCTCTCCAGGACATTGTTAATGCACTTGCCACTAACACAATGCAATTCCAGCAGGAAACTGGGGCAAGTATCCAAAACCTGGCAAATCAATGGGACAATTGGCCACTAGCATGAGCAAATTCGAGGGCCAAGGCTCAGAAGAATTATCTTGTCAAACTGTGATCAATCCAAGAGAGAATTCTTGTGCGATAACTTTGCAAAATGGAGAGCAATTAGATGTCTTGCCAAAGAAATCACAAACTGATGAAGGAGATGACACCACTTCCACCATGAACAAAACATTGACTTCTCAGGTAAATCCTATACCCCCCATTCTTTCATATGTTTCTCCTCCACTTTTTCCTAGTAGATTTGCAAAATCGAAGAAGGAGGAACAAGAACATAAAATCCTGGAAACTTTTTGCAAAATCGAGGTAAATATACTACTTCTGGATTCTATCGAGCAAGTACCTTGTTATACAAAATGTCTCAAGGAGTTATGCACCAGCAAGAGAAAGTTAAAAGGGAATGAGAAAGTAAGTGTGGGGGAAAATGTTTCAACTGTATTGCAAAGAAAAATTCCTCCGAAATGCAAAGATCCAGGTACGTTCACCATTCCATGCACCATTGGTAATACCAAGTTTGAAAGAGCTATTTTAGATTTAGGAGCATCTATTAATGTCATGCCATATTCTATTTATGCTTCTTTGAATCTTGGACCTCTTGCGGAAACTGGTATTGTAATTCAACTTGCTGATCGTTCTAATGCATATCCCAAGGGAGTTGTGGAAGATGTGCTTGTGCAGGTGAATCAATTGTTTTTTCCAGCAGACTTTTATGTTCTGGAAATGGAGGATGACACGTCTCCCAATCCAACACCAATTCTTTTAGGAAGGCCATTCTTGAAAACTGCTAGAAATCAGATTGCTGTTCATTATGGCCCCTTTGACCAATAGAGTTTTGATGGCAAGGTGATATGTTTTAATATTTTTGAAGAAATGAGGTCTCTAATGACTTACATTCTGTTTTTGCAGTTGACGTTATTGATTAATTTTGCCACAACAATGTTTTGAGTTTAACTCGCAAGAAATGGAGTGGATGTTGCTATTAGTGAACACAAAAGGATAGAAAGTTTCAAAGAACCAAGAAAGCTGATACAAGTGTCTAAAGAAGTGGAGGAAGCTGTGACAAGCTTGATTGAGACTATAGCTATCACCACAAATAGGTATGATGTTTCGTACATTGAATTGCCTTTATCTAAAGAAAAACTTCTTCCTTCTGTGATGAAAGCCAATACCTTGGAGCTTAAGTCACTTCCAGATCATTTGAATTATGGATTCTTTGGTGAGAATGATACTTTGCGAGTTACAATGGAAATGGGCCTTGCACGAATACAAGAAGATAAACTCATCCGAATACTTACAGATCACAAAATAGCTATTGAGTGGACAATTGTTGAAATCCAAGGCCCATCTAGCATTGACCGTATCTTGTTAGAAGAGGGATCCAAGCCCATTAGAGAAGCACAACAGAAATTGGATCCTCCCATGATGGAACCAACGTCGGGCTGAGGACGTTAAACCAAGCGCTTGTTGGGAGGCAACCCAATGTTTTTGAAAAATAAAAAAAAGAAGAAAATAAAAATAAAATGAGGTAATAATGATCGATTTTTGTGTCTCAAGGAATTCCTTTCGTAGGCCATCAAATTGATCAGGTTTTATCTCTCTTTGCCATCTGTCTCATTTGTTTTTATATTTTTACTTGTTTTTGACTTTTGTTTGCTATTGTGTTGTTATCTCTTTTATGTGTCTTTAGTTTCGTTTTTGCTCTTTTCTTTTCCTTTCTTTTGTTTAATTTGATTACTCTGTGCTTTGAGCTCATTTGTGCAGCAGCTTGTGGGAAACATCCAAACGGAAGTTGAAGTCATTCGCCAAAGGTTTGAAACGTGCATATCTTGGAGAAAAACAAACTCGATCGCATTATCGGTAATATCTCTTCTTTTCTCCTCTTCAATGGATGCCGATATCTTTCGGTCGAACCTTCGTAAATATTTCCCTTCACTTCCTCAAAATGCTGTGTTTAAAATTTATAAAGTACGGATGACTAGACTTTGGGCATTGATGCTCTTAAATGTGCCTACTGATATCCGATGGCTATCGAAGCCAAGGTGAGATTGTCCGGTGAGCCGGACATTAATCTCGCAAAATACATGCCTGGTCTAGGAAAGATCTACTACGCCAAGAGGCGAAGAGCGAAAGGTTACAAGTATGTTATAAATGTGCTAGATGGAATTGTAACCAGACTTGTCGTTCATTAGGTTTTGTGTCCAGAAATAGAGATGATAAACTGTCATTTATTAAGAATGGTCTGAGTAATGAGTCGCTGGATAATGTTTTATTAACTCTTGAGTCACATTCTTTTGGACTTGTTCAGCGTGAATTGCTTAATCTATGGACACAATTTCGTGATGAATTGCAGTGTTATAGTCTAGGGAATCAGACTAAAAACGACCCTGTATGCCAGTTTATAAGAAAACTGGATGGGAAGCAAATCCCCGACTCATAGAAGGCGTTTCAGCCGTTACTGGACGTAAAATCAGAGGAAGATGTGAGCCACAATCACAACTACTTGTATATTTGAATGTGTGTTGTTGTTGTCGAATTTTATTTCTTTCTTGTTCGTTTGATCTGATTATCAATGTTGTTTTTGTGTTGTTGTTGTTTGTTGATTTTGTTTGTTTTAATTTCAAGTTTTCTTTTTGACAAACCAGATGACTACCCCATGATATAAGCACACGTGGAAGACAAGTGTGGAGGTTTTGTCAACCTCCGCCGAAAGTATATCTTTACTTTCATGCTTCACGTGGGAGACAAGTGTGGCGGTTTTTTTTCAAACCCCACCGAAAGTTTATCTCCATTTTTCATGCACACGTGGGCGACAAGTGTGGAGGTTTTGTCAAACCCCACCGAAAGCATATCTATTTTTTCAAATCTCGGGGCGATAAATCTGCATCGAGCAACCCCCACCGAAATTATGTCCCCATGTGTCAAATTTGAGAGTTTTACGTGTGTATATATCCATGCTGCATATTTTGAAATGTCATTTCATAACCTGTCTTGCACTTGAATCGCATAATACCTAACGTGCATCATTGTCTTACACAAGTTTAGAGAACTTGCAGAAATGGAGAAAACACCAATTCGGCGATTCCAAAATATATGCGTATTTTGTGGATCGCAATTTGGTAAAGATGGAGAGTTTACAACAGCAGCTCTTGTTCTTGGTAGGACATTAGCTGCGAGGGGTATTCATTTGATTTATGGAGGGGGTAGTCTTTGGTTAATGGGGTGTGTGTCGACAGCTGCATCCTTGGGAGGAAGTAAAGTTCTCGGCATTATCCCTAAACCATTAGCTGTGCGAGATATCATAGGCAACACAATGGGGAAAGAGGTACAGGTCTCTAGCATGCATGAGCGTATTGCACATATGGTCATTAAATCTGATGCATTTATTGCTTTGCCCGGTGGTTATGGTACATTAGAGGAGATATTTCAAATCACCTCTTAGGCACAGCTAAACATCCATCGGAAACCCATTGGTTTGTTAAATGTCAATAATTTTTTTGATGGTTTGTTGTCTTTTCTTGCTCAAGCAGTAGAAAAAAACTTCATCTCACAGTCGGCGAGGCAAATCCTGGTTACAGCTTCAACTGCAGGGGAGTTAATTGACAAATTACAAGAATTCGTCTATTCACCTGATTCAACAATGGCTCGGATAGATTGGTTTGGAGAAGGCAATAAGAGGCGTAAACTGGATTTAACGCTCCATCTGTAATCTCTATCTGCTGGTTTGCTTCATTTTCATTTGCTTTCTCTTTATTGTGTTTATTTGAGTTTTTTTTTTATGTCATTTCTTTTGAGTTTTTTTCAGATTGTTTCTTTCATCGTAGGTAATATTTTCTAATCTTTGCTTTTAGAGTGGTGGCTTAAAAAGTTCAATTCCTCTTGAAACGCATTCTGGATCTCTTCAATCCATAATGGCTGAATAAGGAGGCTAACTTCTAAACTTTTTAGACCTATTCTAACTGCCTTGTTTTGTTTACTGATTTGTTGGACTTTATTATTTTCTGAGTAAGTTTAGTTTTATGTAATTTTGAGTTGTTGTGTGTTTTTGTCTTTATCAGTTTCGATTCAAAAAAAAAAAAAACATTGTGGAAAACCTGAGAATGGCAGAATATGGGGTTTTCTTAACTCTTGAAACGCATTCTCTCTCAATAAATCTGTAGTTTGTTTATTTCATGTTGTTTGAAGTGTCTGGTTTCTTGTTTTGTTCTTTCATAATAAAGGTATATAGGCTGGAAACCTTAAGTCTGCGGGCTACTGGTCCTAAGGATTGTTGAAATATATACTCTTGACTCAGGTGTAACAACGCCACGTACCTCTTTTCTTGCATTTTGTGTGTCGATGATAAGATAATGATTGAATTAAGAATAACTCTTGGAAAATGATAAATGATGCAGGATCTGTGTGCTTGAAATGTTTATTGGTTTTCGCTTTGCTTTTGATTCCGTGCGCAACATTGAGCACTAAGCTATTATCACTGAGTTATTTGTTCACTTAGAGAAAGTTTATGTAATTTAAATGCTTCTACAGATCTCAATGAATTCTAGAACTTGTTTGATGGTCACTCGAGGCGAAATCCTAGACTGTGCAACATTGGGGAAATGATTTAGGCCATCTTTGGACCGTTTGAGCCTTAATAGCCAACCTTGACTGAAATTGTTCCCTAGTTACCCCTTTGAGCCTCTGTAAGCCTTTTTCTTTGTTAACTCACTAAAAGATTTCCTACCTCAAATGAATTTGTTCCAAATAGTTTATCCCTTACCTATGAGCATGTATATCATTCACAATTAAATTTTGAGCTATGTTCTGGTTTTGGAAAGTTAGAGGAGGTTGGGATGTGTCATGAGCAATGCAAGTGAGTCCTATTGTGTTTGTAAAAAGAAAAAAAAAGAAAAGAAAAAAAAATCTATACTTATCTTCCACGTACTTAAACATTGAGGACAATGTATTGTTTAACTGTGGGGGAGTGGAATTGCAGTTAAAAAAAAAAAGAAAAAAAAAGAAAAAAAAGAAGTTCTATACCCTTGGGTGTTCTTAAAAAGAATGAAACATGGGTGTAGTTTCTTTTGTTTTCTAAAAAAAAAAAAAAGAAAAAAAAAGAAAAAAAAGAAGATTGAGTGTTCGAAATAAGTTTGGGGGAGTAACCTGGTGAATTAAAATAAAGTTGTGTTATAGGATTGAGCTCTACATAATCTTGAATGATTTATGTGTTTGTGGGTGATTTGAGCCAAATTATTATCCTTGATCATACCTTCACCCAAGCCAAACGTTACAAGCTTAATAAAGTTCTACTTGATCCTTGGTGTTGTCCATGTCTACATTAGTGGAGAGTGACTTGAAAAGTAGGCTTATGGAGTTCATTTATACACACATCTTCACTATTAAATATGATTCATTTTTAAGCATAAACTCATCCGGGTTACAAGTGATTAGGTGAGAATGGCTCTACACACACACTCTTGAGGAATTGAAGTGAATCGAAACTAATCTTTGAGATGAAATTCTTGATCAAGTGCATTATTTTGAAGTTTTTCTTGGGTTATAATTAAGTACAATCTTTGAGGCCTATTTGCAAGTTGAAGCATTTGTGTGTGTTTTACTTTTTCTTTGATTCTGTTTCGGTTTAGTTTTGTTTCGTATCATTTTAGTTGCTCGAGGACTAGCAAAGTCTAAGTGTGGGGGAATTTGATAGGTGTCTATTTATGTAGTACTTTTATATCAATTCGTCCATGTTTCTTTGCTATATTCCTTGGTATTTTTATGTTTTTGTGTGGTTTTGATGTTTTGTAGGAGTTTTGGAGCAACTTGCACAAAAATGGAGTAAAACCCTTCATTTTCACCTCTGCTAGTCAGTGATCTTCTCGGATTTAATTGTATTGATATACAATGAGCCCGACGACATGTTATATACTGTTGGAAAGCTCTCGAAGTCTATTTTCTGGAGAAATTTACGGTTTATAAATCCATTCAGTGTACCAAAAGTTGTGATCAAAACAGTGTTAGATGTATAGAAATATAATTCCACAAGCACTGTAGCATGTATAATACGGGGCACTGTAGCAAGTCACTGTAGCAGAGTATTTAAACACATTTTAGGGTTTTATTTTGATAACTTGAAGAGGGGAAAACGTGGGAGGAGGCTGCATCTTTGGATTTCTCTCATTTCTTAGAGTTCTTGAAGGAGATTGAAGGCTTGGAAAGAGGAAGAACTACAAATCCTAGGAGATTTCATCAAATTTGCTAAGTTTTCCCTTTCCTTTTCATTTTCTGGAATGTCTCCATATTGTATTGTATTTGTATTCTATCTGAATATGTGTAACTAAATCTGAATTGGTTTAGGGTGATTTCAAAGCCCTTGATATGGTTTTTGTGAATTGATTGTGCAAGGAATTGTTATCCAATTCTCTAATTGAAGTTGCTTGTATTTTCCCATGTTTAATGCTTTATGATTGCTTGCTGGATTGTATTTGGGTGGCCAACTGAATATAATCTGGATGTTGTCTATTGCTAGACTAGAAATCTTGATCCGTAATTGTCTTGAATTTCTAATCCTTAGTAGCAAAATTGTGATCAGAGATTGCAATTGGAGAAAACAACCTAAGTTAAATAATCCGAGCTTGTGTGTTTATTGCTTAGATCAACCTGTCTTTCTTTTCATAATGCATCCATTGAATTAAATTTAGAGAGCTTGTTCTAGGTTGTTTAATGGATAGAGATTAAGTAAAGCGCCTATTTTATTTAACAACAAAGTAAGGAAAGATTGGGATAACAGAGCTTGTTGTTATCTACGGTTGATAACTTCAATGCTGTAATTGGATGACAATTCTACAATTAATTCGTAAATCCATATCTTATGGTGGAGAATGATCCCTTAACCAGAATGATCCCTTAACCAGATTTCTACAATTAAGTTTGCATTGTGTTATTCATTAATTACTGTCGTATTCAGTTTTTCATCTAGTTAATCAACCAACAAAACCCCCCATTTATTCTGTTTTTGCTTTCAAATAACAAATTTAATTAGAATCAATCCTCGTGGGAACGATATCTTACTCATCATTTTATTACTTGTGCGACTAGTATACTTGCTAGTTCCGAACGCATCATGCTTTGAGCTCATTTGTGCAGCAGCTTGTGGAAACATCTAAACGGAAGCTGAAACCATTGCCCGAAGGTTTGAAACGTGCACATCTTGGAGAAGAACAGACTCAATCGCATTATCAGTAATATCTCTCCTTTTCTTCTCTTCAATGGATGCCGATATCTTTTTGTCGAACCTTCGTAAATATTTCCCTTCACTTCCTCAAAATGCTGTGTTTAAAATTTATAAAGTACGATGACTAGACTTTGGACATTGATGCTCTTAAATGTGCCTGCTGATATCCGATGGCTTATCGAAGCCAAGGTGAGATTCTCCGGTGAGCCGGACATTAATCTCGCAAAATACATGCCTGGTCTAGGAAAGAGCTACTACGCCAAGAGGCGAAGAGCGAAAAGGTTACAAGTATGTTATAAATGTGCTAGATGGAATTGTAACCAGACTTGTCGTTCATTAGGTTTTGCGTCCAGGAATAGAGAAGATAAACTTTCATTTATTAAGAATGGTTTGAGTAATGAGTCGCTGGATAATGTTTTGTTAACTCTCGAGTCACATTCTTGTGGACTTGTTCAGCGTGAATTGCTTAATCTATGGACACAATTTCGTGATGAATTGCAGTGTTATAGTCTAGGGAATCTGACTAAAAACGACCCTGTTTGCCAGTTTATAAGAAAACTGGATGGGAAGCAAATCCCCGACTCATAGAAGGCGTTTCAGCCGTTACTGGACGTAAAACCAGAGGAAGATGTGAGCCACAATCACAACTACTTGTATATTTGAATGTGTGTTGTTGTTGTCGAATTTTATTTCTTTCTTGTTTCGTTTGATCTGATTATCAATGGTGTTTTGTGTGTTGTTGTTGTTTGTTGATTTTGTTTGTTTTAATTTCAAGTTTTCTTTTTGACAAACCATATGACTACCCTATGGCATAAGTACACGTGGGAGATAAGTGTGGAGGTTTTTTCAACCTCCGCCGAAAGTATATCTTTACTTTTCATGCTTCACGTGGGAGACAAGTGTGGCGGTTTTGTCAAACCCCATCGAAAGTATATCTCTAATTGTCATGCTTCACGTGGGAGACAAGTGTGGCGGTTTTTTCAAACCCCACCGAAAGTTTATCTCCATTTTTCATGCACACGTGGGCGACAAGTGTGGAGGTTTTGTCAAACCCCACTGAAAGCATATATATTTTTTCAAATCTCGGGGCGATAAATCTGCATCGAGCAACCCCCACCGAAATTATGTTCCCATGTATCAAATTTGAGTGTTTTATGTGTGTATATATCCATTCTCCATATTTTCAAATGTCATTATTATAACCTGTCTTACACTTGAAAAGCATATTACCTAACGTGCATCATTGTCTTACACAAGGTTAGAGCACTTGTAGAAATGGAGAAAACACCAATTCGGCGACTCCAAAATATATGCGTATTTTGTGGATCGCAATTTGGTAAAGATGGAGAGTTTACAACAGCAGCTCTTGATCTTGGTAGGACATTAGCTGCGAGGGGTATTCATTTGATTTATGGAGGGGGTAGTCTTGGGTTAATGGGGTGTGTGTCGACAGCTGCATCCTTGGGAGGAAGTAAAGTTCTCGGCATTATCCCTAAACCATTAGCTGTGCGAGATATCATAGGCAACACAATCGGGGAAGAGTTACAAGTCTCTAGCATGCACAAGCGTATTGCACATATGGTTGTTAAGTCCGATGCATTTATAGCTTTACCCGGTGGTTATGGCACATTAGAGGAGATATTTCAATTCACCTCTTGGGCACAGCTTAACATCCATAAAAAACCCATTGGTTTGTTAAATGTCAATAACTTTTTTGATGGTTTGTTGTCTTTTCTTGATCAAGCTGTAAAAAAAATTTTATCTCACCATCAGCGAGGCAAATCCTTGTTACAGCTTCAACGGCAGGGGAGTTAATTGACAAACTACAAGAATTCGTCTATTCGCCTGATCCAACAACAGCTCGGATTGATTGGTTTGGAGAAGGCAATAAGAGCCGTAAACTGGATTTAACACTCCATCTGTAATCTCTAT
>SNVD02000636.1:0-13701 GCA_013180625.2 Boswellia sacra | reverse complement strand
AATGGCAGAATATGGGGTTTCCTTAACTCTTGAAACACATTCTCTCCAAATAAATCTGTAGTTTGTTTATTTCATGTTGTTTGAAGTGTCTTGTTTCTCGTTTTTTTCTTTCATAATAAAGGTATATAGGCTGGAAACCTTAAGTCTGCGGGCTACTGGTCCTAAGGATGGGTGAAATATACAATCTTGACTCAGGTGTAACAACGCCACGTACCTCTTTTCTTGCATTTTGTGGGTCGATGATAAGATAATGATTGAATTAAGAATAACTCTTGGGAAATGATAAATGATGCATGGATCTGTGTGCTTGAAATGTTTATTGGTTTTCGCTTTGCTTTTGATTCCTTGCGCAACATTGAGCACTGAGCCATTATCACTGAGTTATTTGTTTACTTAGAGAAAGTTTATGTAATTTAAATGTTTCTTCAGATTTCAATGAATTCTAGAACTTGTTTGATGGTCACTCGAGGCGAAATCCTAGACTGTGCAACATTGGGGAAATGATTTAGGCAATCTTTGGACTGTTTGAGCCTTAATAGCCAACCTTGACTGAAATTGATCCCTAGTTACCCCTTTGAGCCTTTGTAAGACTTTTTCTTTGTTAACTCACTAAAAGATTTCCTAACCTCAAATGAATTTGTTCCAAACAGTTTATCCCTTACCTATGAGCATGTAGATCATTCGCAATTAAATTCTGAGATATGTTCTGGTTTTGGGAAGTTAGAGGAGGTTGGGATGTGTCATGAGCAATGCAAGTGAGTTCTATTGTGTAAAAAAAAAAAGAAAAAAATAAAAAAAAACCAATCTGTACTTATCGTCCACGTACTTACACATTGAGGACAATGTGTTGTTTAAGTGTGGGGGAGGGAAAGTGTAAAAAAAAAAAAGGGAAAGTGTAAAGAAAAAAAAAAGAAAAAAAAGAGCAAAAGAAGAAGAATAAGAGATCTATACCCTTAAGTGTTCTTAAAAAGAATGAAACAACAAAGTGTGGGGTTGTAGTTTTCTTTTGTTTTCTGCAAAAAAAAAAAAAAAGATTGAGTGTTCTAAATAAGTTTTGGGGAGTAACCTGGTTAATTGAAATGAAGTTTTGTTATAGGCTTGAGCTCTACATAGTCTTGAATGATTTATGTGTTTGTGGGTGATTTGAGCCAAATTATTATCATTTATCATACCTTCACCCAAGCCAAACGTTACAAGCTTAATAAAGTCCTACTTGATCCTTGGTGTTGTGCATGTCTACATTAGTGGAGAGTGACTTGGAAAGCAGGCCTATGGAGTTCATTTATACACACATCTTCAATATTAAATATGATTCATTTTTATGCATAAACTCATCCGGGTTACAAGTGATTAGGTGAGAATGGCTCTACACACACACACTTGAGGAATTGAAGTGAAGCGAAAATAATCTTTGAGATAAAATTCTTGATCAAGTGCATTATTTTGAAGTTTTCCTTGGGGTATAATTAAGTACAATCTTTGAGGCCTATTTGCAAGATGAAGCATTTGTGTGTTTTAATTTTTTGTTGATTCTGTTTCGGTTTAGTTTTATTTCATATGGTCGTAGTTGCTCGAGGACTAGCAAAGTCTAAGTGTGGGGGAATTTGATAAGTGTCTATTTATATATCATTTTCATATCAATTCGTCCATGTTTCTTTGCTATATCCTTGGTATTTTTATGTTTTTGTGTGGTTTTTGATGTTTGTAGGAGTTGTGGAGGAACTTACACAAAATTGGAGTAAAACCCTTCATTTTCACCTCTGCTAGTCAACCAATTTCTTGGAGTTGATTGTATCGATATACAATTAACCGGATAACATGCTATATACCATTGAAAAGCTCTCGAAGTATATTTTCTGGAGAAATTTACGGTTCACGAATTTATTCAGTGTACCAAAAGTTGTAATAAAAACAGTGTGAGATGTATAGAAATCTAATTCCACAAGCCACTGTAGCATGTATAATACGGGGCACTGTAGCAAGTCACTGTAGCAGAGTATTTAAACACATGTTAGGGTTTTATTTTCATAACTTGAAGAGGGGAAAACGTGGGAGGAGGCTGCATTTCTGGATTTCTCTCATCCCTTGGAGTTCTTGAAGGAGAAAGAAGATTTGAAAGAGGAGGAACTACAATTCCAAGAAGATTCATCTACAAAGAAGATTTTCAAAGAATTTGCTAAGTTCTTTCTTTCCTTTTCAATTCTGGAATTTCTCTGTATTGTATTGGTTATTCTGATTGAATATGTGTAACTAAATCTGAATTGGTTGAGGGTGATTTCAAAGCCCTTGATATGGATTTGGTGAGTTGATGGTGTAAGAAATTGTTATCCAATTCTCTAATTGAAGTTGCTTGTATTTTCCCATATCTAATGCTCATGATTGATTACTGATTGTATTTGGAATGGCCAACTGAATATAATCTGTTGTTGTCTATTGCTAGATTAGAAATCTTGATCAGTAATTGTCATGAATTTCCAATCATTAGTAGCAAAATTGTGATCAGAGATTGCAATTGGAAAATACAACCTAGGTTAAATTATCAGAACTTGTGTGATTATTGCTTAGATCAACCTATCTTTCTCATCGTAATGCTTCTATTGAATTAAACTAGAGAGCTTGTTCTAGGTTGTTTAATGGATAGAGATTAAATAAAGAGCTTGTTTATTTAACAACAAAGTAAGGAAAGATTGGGATAACAGAGCTTGTTGTTATCTACGGTTGATAACTTCAATGCTGTAATTGGATTACAATTCTATGTTAATTCACAAATTCATATCTTGTGGCAGAGAAAGAACCCTTAACCAAGTGTCTCTCATTGAATTTTCAATTTATTTAATATTGTGTTGTGTTATTCTTTATTTGCCTTCGTATTCAGTTTAATTAATCATCAACAAAACCCCCCATATTTAGTTTATTGTTGCTGAAAAATAACAAATTTAATTAGAATCAATCCTCGTGGGAACGATATCTCACTCATCACTTTATTACTTGTGCGACTAGTATACTTGCTAGTTTCGAACGCATCAAGTTTTTGGCGCCGTTGCCGGGGATTGATTTTCTAAGCAATTTGTTATTCTGTTTTTACTACTGATTCTTGATTGTTATTTCCTGATTGTTTGTGTTTAAGCTTTTATGTCCGAGGGAGAAGCAGATCAACGACTTAAGAGAATTAAGGAGTTTCTTCAATCCTCGAATTTAAGGCTAAATCGATCAATTTCAACTCCACCTCCAGAATTTGACCTTGCACGACACACTTCCCTCCCATCTTCTTGCAGTTCAATCAAATCTGAATCGGAAGCAATGGCAATGGAAATCGATCAGACTCTTAAGGAGTTAGCGGCTCCAATTATTGATCAACAACCGCTATGCATAAGCACCAATTTTGAGATAGATTTTGAACTTAAATCTGGAATGAT
Source organism: Boswellia sacra (assembly GCA_013180625.2). Taxonomy (NCBI): domain Eukaryota; kingdom Viridiplantae; phylum Streptophyta; class Magnoliopsida; order Sapindales; family Burseraceae; genus Boswellia; species Boswellia sacra. The sequence goes on along the minus strand of SNVD02000636.1, from coordinate 10,285 downwards.
TCATCTCTTGCCTACATTTCGTGGTTTTGCAGGAGAGGATCCGAACAAACACCTCAAAGAATTTCATGTGGTATGCTCAAATATGAAGCCAACCGGCGTTTTTGAAGAGCAAATTAAATTGAGAGCATTCCCATTCTCATTAGCAGATTCGGCAAAAGATTGGCTATACTATCCACCACCAGGTACCATTACCACTTGGAATGAGATGAGTAAACTCTTTTTGGAGAAATACTTTCCAGCCTCGAAAGTTACAAATATTAGAAAAGATATTAGTGGCATTCGACAACACAATGGAGAATCACTTCATGAATATTGGGAGAGATTTAATAGGTTATGTGCTAGCTGTCCAAACCACCAAATTAGTGATGGACTCCTAATTCAATATTTCTATGAGGGTCTCCTACCCATGGAAAGGAGTATCATTGATGCTGCTAGTGGTGGAGCACTAGTTAATAAAACACCGAACGTGGCAAGACATTTGATTAGTGACATGGCAGCGAACTCCCAACAATTCAGCAGTCAATTTGAGCCACAACTACCAAAAAGAGTAAATGAGGTAAGTACTTCAAACATTGAACAACAACTTTGTGAACTAACCTCTCTTGTAAAAAAAATGGCTGTAGGACATATGCAGCAATCTTATGCATGTGGGGTATGTTCTGCCATGGACCATCCAACCGACATGTGTCCAACTTTGCAAGAAGGAGATACAGACCAAGCCAATGCCATGGGTGGATTTCCAGGACAACCAAGGCAAAGGTATGACCCTTTCTCCAATACTTACAATGCTGGATGGAGAGATCACCCTAATTTAAGATATGGGAATCATCAACAATTGCCCCAAATGCCATACCAAATCGACCACCAGGTTTCAATCAACCAAGGGTGCAGCAACCATTTCAAGCACAACCACAACCAGCACCACAACCAGCTCCACAAAATTCAGGTATGTCTATCCAGGATATTGTTAAAGCACTTGCCACTAACACAATGCAATTTCAGCAGGAAACTAGGGCAAGTATCCAAAACCTGGAAAATCAAATGGGACAATTGGCCACTAACATGAGCAAATTTGAGAGTCAAAGCTCAGGAAAATTACCATCTCAGCCAGTGATCAATCCAAGAGAGAATGCTAGTGCTGTAACTTTGAGAAGTGGAAAGCAATTAGAGATTCCACCAAAGAAATCACAAATTGATGAAGGGATGATACCACTTCTACCATGAACAAAACATCCACTTCTAAGGTAAATCCTAAAACTTCCATTCATTCATATGTTACTCCTCCACCTTTTCCTAGCAGATTTGCAAAATCCAAGAAGGAGGAACAAGAACAAGAAATCCTGGAAACTTTTCGCAAGATCGAGGTAAACATACCACTTCTGGATGCTATCAAGCAAGTGCCTCGTTATGCAAAATTTCTCAAAGAGTTATGCACCAACAAGAGGAAGTTGAAAGGAAATGAGAAGGTAAGTGTGTGGGAAAATGTTTCAGCTGTATTGCAAAGAAAAATTCCTCCGAAATGCAAAGATCCAGGTACGTTCACCATTCCATGCACCATTGGTAATACCAAGTTTGAAAGAGCTATGTTAGATTTAGGAGCATCTATTAATGTCATGCCATATTCTATTTATGCTTCTTTGAATCTTGGACCCCTTGCGAAAACTGGTATTGTAATTCAACTTGCTGATCGTTCTAATGCATATCCCAAGGGAGTTGTGGAAGATGTGCTTGTGCAGGTGAATCAATTGGTTTTTCCAGCAGACTTCTATGTTCTGGAAATGGAGGATGAGACATCTCCCAATCCAACACCGATTCTTTTGGGGAGGCCATTCTTGAAAACTGCCCGAACGAAGATTGATGTTCATGATGGCACTCTCACCATGGAGTTTGATGGCGAGGTGATTCGTTTCAATATTTTTGAGGCAATGAGGTACCCTAGTGACTTGCATTCTGTTTTTGCAGTTGATGTTATTGATTCTTTGGCACAACAACTTTTTGAGTTAACTCGCAAGGATGCATTGGAAGTAGCCATTAGTGAGCACATTGGGGCAGAAAATTTCAGAGAATCGAGGAAGTTGATACAAGTGTCTAAAGAAGTGGAGGAAGCTGTGGCAAGCTTGGATGAGAATATAGCTATCACCACAAACAGGTATGATGTTTCGTACATTGAATTGCCTTTATCTAATGAGAAACTTCTACCTTCCGTGATGAAAGCACCTACCTTGGAGCTTAAGCCTCTTCCAGATCATTTGAAGCATGTATTCCTAGGTGAGAAAGATACTTTGCCAGTCATAATAGCAAAGGGTCTTGCACCATTACAAGAAGAGAAACTCATCCGAGTGCTCCGAGATCACAAAACGGCCATTGGGTGGACAGTCGCTGACATCAAAGGTATTAGTCCAGCCGTATGCATGCACTGCATCTTGTTAGAAGAGGGATCCAAGCCCACTAGAGAAGCACAGCAGAGGTTGAATCCTACCATGATGGAAGTTGTCAAGAAAGAAATCCTGAAATTGTTAGATGTGGGTGTGATTTATCCAATTTCGGACAGCAAGTGGGTGAGTCCAGTCCAAGTTGTTCCGAAGAAATCTGGTGTTACGGTGGTTAAGAATGACAATAATGAGCTAGTTCCCACTCGTATCCAAACCGGGTGGCGAGTTTGTATTGATTATCGAAAGCTCAATTCTGCAACTCGCAAGGATCACTTTCCTTTGCCATTCATTGATCAAATGCTGGAGAGATTAGCAGGTCATTCTCATTATTGTTTTCTTGATGGCTATTCAGGATATAATCAGATTGTCATTGCCCCTGAGGATCAAGAGAAAACTACATTCACATGCCCATTCGGTACATTTGCCTATCGACGCATGCCATTCGGTCTTTGCAATGCCCCTGCCACTTTCCAAAGGTGTATGGTAAGTATTTTCTATGATTATGTTGAGAACATTATTGAGGTATTTATGGATGACTTTAGTGTTTTTGGTGATCTTTGATAACTGCCTTTTTTTTTTTTTTTTTTTAATCCTTGACAACCTTAACCTTATACTTCAAAGATGTATGGAAACTAACCTTGTTCTAAATTGGGAAAATGTCATTTTATGGTAGATCAGGGTATAGTTTTGGGACATGTTATTTCTGCTAAGGGTATAGAGGTGGATAAATCCAGGATAGATCTTATATGTTCCTAACCACCTCCCACAAGTGTGCGGGATATTCGTTCGTTTCTTGGTCATGCAGGTTTTTATCGTAGATTCACAAGATTTCTGAAGATGCATTGCCCCATGCAGATTATTACAGAATGATATGGCCTTTGAATTTAATGAGAAATGCAAAGAGGCATTTGAGAAACTGAAGGAACTTGACTTCGGCTCCAGTAATCCAATCTCCAAATTGGGATTATCCATTCGAGATCATGTGCGATGCGAGTGACTATGTTGTGGGTGTCGTTTTGGGTCAACGAATTGACAAAATTCCACATGCCATTTACTAGCATCTCGGACTTTAAATGATGCTCAACTTAATTATTCTACCACTGAGAAAGAGCTGCTAGCGGTTATTTTTGCTTTAGAAAAGTTTCGATCTTATTTGATTGGTACTAAAGTAACCGTTTATTCTGATCATGCAGCTTTGAGGTAATTGCTCACAAAGAAAGATGCAAAACCAAGGCTTATCAGGTGGATACTCCTTGTACAGGAAATTGACTTGGAGATCAAAGATAAGAAGGGAAGTGAAAACTTAGTTGCAGACCATCTCAGGCGCATTGTCCATGACGAGGATGTACTGCCATTACAAGAAAGTTTTCCGGATGAACAATTGCTGTCTCTACATGTAGCAACCCCTTGGTATGCAGATATTGTTAATTAGTTAGTTACCAAGAAGCTACCACATGACTTGACTCGAGCTCAAAGAGACAAGATCAAAAACATTGCCAAATATTACATATGGGATGATCCATACTTATGGAAGCATTGTTCTGATCAAGTGATAAGAAGGTGTGTTTCTGAATCTGAATTTAATTCAATTTTGACCTTCTGTCATTATTATGCATGTGGCGGTCACTTCGGACCAAAAAGAACAGCCCTGAAAGTTCTTGATTGTGGATTCTACTGGCCATCATTATTCAAAGATGCATATCTATTTTGCAAAGCTTGTGACCGTTGTCAAAGGACAGGTAATTAAGTGCGAAAAATCAAATGCCACAAACCCCTATACTTGTTGTTGAGATTTTTGATGTGTGGGATATTGATTTCATGGGTCCTTTTCCTTCATCTTTTGGTAATGTTTACATTATACTTGCTGTGGATTATGTTTCTAAATGGGTGGAAGCAAAAGCTACGAGAACTAATGATTCTAAAGTTGTTGTAGATTTTGTGAAATCTAACATTTTTGCGAGATTTGGAACACCAAGAGCCATGATTAGCGATAGAGGGACACACTTCTGCAACCGATCATTTGAAGCCTTGCTCAAGAAATACAACATCACTCACAAGGTGTCTACTGCATATCATCCACAAACTAGTGGTCAAGTTGAAGTTTCAAATCGAGAAGTCAAATCCATTCTCGAGAAGACAGTGAATCCGAACCGAAAAGATTGGAGCCTACGATTGAATGATGCACTTTGGGCATACCGAACTGCTTACAAGACACCTATTGGTATGTCTCCGTATAGGTTAGTCTATGGTAAGCCATGCCACCTTCCAGTGGAGCTCGAACATAAAGCATGGTGGGCAGTAAAGCTTTTTAACATGGAGATGGATGCTGCTGGAGAACAAAGGAAGCTTCAACTGCAAGAATTGGAAGAACTTAGAAATGATGCCTATGAGAATTCCAGAATTTACAAGGAGAGAACTAAGGCATTTCATGATAAAATGATCTCCAGGAAGAATTTTGAAGTGGGACAGAAAGTTTCTTTTATTTCATTCTCGCCTCAAGTTATTTCCAGGTAAATTACGATCTCGATGGGTTGGACCTTTTGTTATTACTAATGTTTTTCCCCATGGTGCAGTGGAAATCAAGAGCTTAAAAACGGATAAAGTATTCAAGGTGAATGGGCACAGGTTGAAGCCTTACTATGAGAATTTAGTGATGCAGGACATCGATGAGGTACCTCTTTACGAGCCAACTTATCTTGATGGGTGAGGACAGATAACGTCAGGCTGAGGACGTTAAACCAAGCACTTATTGGGAGGCAACCCAATGTTTTTGAAACATAAATAAAAAGAGACAAAGAAAAGAAGGTAGTAATGATCAATTTTTGTGTTTCGAGGAGATTCCTCTCATGGGCTATTATAATTGATCAGGTTTATCTCTCTTTGCCATCTGTCTCATTTGCTTTGTTGTTTGTTTTTGACTTTCGTTTGCTCTTGTGTTTTTATTTATTTTATGTGTCTCTATTTTCTTTTCTTTTCTTTTCTTTTCTTGTGTTTAATTTGATTATTCCGTGCTTCAAGTTCAGTTGTGCAACAGCTTGAGGAAACATTCAAACGGAGTTGAAGCCATTGTTCGAAGGTTTGAAACGTGCATATCTGGGAGAAGAACAAACTCAATCGCATTATCGGTAATATATCTCCTTTTCTTCTCTTCAATGGATGCTGATATCTTTCTATCGAACCTTCGTAAATATTTCCCTTCACTTCCTCAAAATGCTGTGGTTAAAATTTATAAAGTACGGATGACTAGACTTTGGGCGTTGATGCTCCTAAATGTGCCTGCTGATATCCGATGGCTTATCGAAGCCAAGGTGAGATTGTCCGGTAAGCCGGACATTAATCTCGCAAAATACATGCCTGGTCTAGGAAAGAGCTACTACGCCAAGAGGCGAAGAGCGAAAATGTTACAAGTATGTTATAAATGTGCTAGATGGAATTGTAACCAGACTTGTCGTTCATTAGGTTTTGCGTCCAGGAATAGAGAAGATAAACTTTCATTATTAAGAATGGTTTGAGTAATGAGTCGCTGGATAATGTTTTGTTAACTCTCGAGTCACATTCTTGTGGACTTGTTCAGCGTGAATTGCTTAATCTATGGACACAATTTCGTGATGAATTGAAGTGTTATAGTCTAGGGAATCTGACTAAAAACGACCCTGTTTGCCAGTGTATAAGAAAACTGGATGAGAAGCAAATCCCCGACTCATAGAAGGCGTTTCAGCCGTTACTGGACGTAAAACCAGAGGAAGATGTGAGCCACATTCACAACTACTTGTATATTTGAATGTGTGTTGTTGTTGTAGAATTTTTTTTTCTTGTTTCGTTTGATCTGTTATCAATGTTGTTTTTGTGTTGTTGTTGTTTGTTGATTTTGTTTGTTTTAATTTCAAGTTTCTTTTTGACAAACCATATGACTACCCTATGGCATAAGTACACGTGGGAGACAAGTGTGGAGGTTTTGTCAACCCCCGCCGAAAGTGTATCTCCATTTTCCATGCTTCACGTGGGAGACAAGTGTGTAGGTTTTGTCAAACCTCGCCGAAAGCATATCTCATTTTTTCAAATCTTGGAGCGATAAATCTGCATCGAGCAACCCCCACCGAAAGTATGTCCCCATGTGTCAAAATTAGAGAGTTTTATGGGTGTATATATACATTCTACATATTTTCATATGTCATTCCATAACCTGTCTTACAATTGAAAAGCATAATATCTAACGTGTCTTACACAAGATTAGAGAACTTGTAGAAATGGAGAAAACACCAATTCGGCGATTCCGCAATATATGCGTATTTTGCGGATCGCAATTTGGTAAAGATGGAGAGTTTACCACAGCAGCTCTTGATCTTGGTAGGACATTAGCTGCGAGGGGTATTAATTTGATTTATGGAGGGGGTAGTCTTGGGTTAATGGAGTGTGTGTCAACAGCTGCATCCCTAGGAGGGAGCAAAGTTCTCGGCATTATCCCTAAACCATTAGCTGTACGAGATATCGTAGGCAACACAATCGGGGAAGAGTTACAGGTCTCTAGTATGCATGAGCGCATTGCACATATGGTTGTTAAGTCCGATGCATTTATAGCTTTACCCGGTGGTTATGGCACATTAGAGGAGATATTTCAAATCACCTCTTGGGCACAGCTAAACATCCATAGAAAACCCATTGGTTTGTTAAATGTCAATAACTTTTTTGATGGTTTGTTGTCTTTTCTTGATCAAGCTGTAGAAAAAAATTTTATCTCACCGTCAGCAAGGCAAATGCTAGTTACAGCTTCAACTGCAGGAGAGTTAATTGACAAACTACAAGAATTCGTCTATTCACCTGATCCAACAATGGCGCGGATAAATTGGGTTGGAGAAGGCAACAAAAGGCGTCAACTGGATTTAACCCTCCATCTGTAATCTCTATTTGCTGGTTTGCTTCGTTTTTATTTGCTTTCTTTTTAGTGTGTTTATTTGAGATTTTTCATGTCGTTTCTTTTGAGCTTTTCAGGTTATTTCTTTCGTCCCAGGTAATATTTTCTAATCTCGGTTTTTAGAGTGGTGGCTTAAAAAGTTCAAGTTCTCTTGAAACGCATTCTGGATCTCTTCAATCCATAATGGCTGAATAAGGAGGCTAACTTCTAAACTTTTTAGACCCATTCTAACTAACTTGTTTTTGTTTGCTGACTTGTTGAACTTTGTTATTTTATGAGTGAGTTTAGTTTTGCGTAATTTAGAGTTGTTATGTGTTTTTATCTTTACCAGTTTTGATTTAAAAAAAAAACAATTGTGGAAAAACCTGAGAATGGCAGAATATGGGGTTTCTTTACCCTTGAAACGCATTCTCTCGAAATAAATCTGTAGTTTGTTTATTTCAGGTTGTTTGAAGTGTCTTCGTATGTCTTGTTTTGTTCTGTCATAATAAAGGTATATAGGCTGGAAACCTTAAGTCTGCGGGCTACTGGTCCTGTCTCTTATACACATCTAGATGTGTATAAGAGACAGCAACACCACGTACCTCTTTTCTTGCATTTTGTGGGTCAATGATAAGATAATGATTGAATTAAGAATAACTCTTGAAAATTGATAAATGATGCATGGATCTGTGTGCTTGAAATGTTTATTGGTTTTCGCTTTGCTTTTGATTCCTTGCGCAACATTGAGCACTGAGCTCTTATCACTGAGTTATGTGTTCACTTAGAGAAAGTTTATGTAATTTAAATGTTTCTTCAGATTTCAATGAATTCTAGAACTTGTTTGATGGTCACTCGAGGCGAAATCCTAGATTGTGAAACATTGGGGAAATGATTTATGCATCTTTGGACCGTTTGAGCCTTAATCGCCAACCTTGACTGAAATTTGATCCCTAGTTACCCCTTTGAGCCTCTGTAAGCCTTTTTCTTTGTTAACTCACTAAAAGATTTCCTAACCTCAAATGAATTGGTTCCAAACAGTTTATCCCTTACCTATGAGCATGTAGATCATTCACAATTAAATTTTGAGCTATGTTCTGGTTTGGGAAGTTAGAGGAGGTTGGGATGTGCTATGAGCAATAAAGTGAGTTCTATTGTGTCTAAAAAAAAAAAAAGAAAAACAGAAAAAAAAAACCCAATCTGTACTTATATCCACGTACCTACACATTGAGGACAATGGTTGTTTTAAGTGTGGGGTGAGGGGAAGTGACACATTCGAAAAAGATTGTCCCCAAGTATAGGAGTGTCGAAGTAATAAAACCCGGTGAGACCGGGGTCGATCCACGAGGAAGGGAATTTAAGCGTTACCAATTATAAGCTAAATAAATGTGATATGGATGATTCAAAGAGGTGACATGATAATATCAACAAGTATGTAAGATTGTAGGTGGTATTACCGACCATTCAAATATAAAACAAAAAGCAAGAGGAGGTAAAACCATCCATGGAAATAGGTGGTATAACCAACCATAGTAAATTAAAGAAAAATTTCATAAGGTGGTAGAACCTACCATAGTAAAGAAAATAAAAAGTCATAAACAATAGAATAATAAAATACAAGAGGAATAACACAATACACAATAAGGCTAAGAGTTAGGGGATCCGACATTGATATTTAAATTAGGATAAAGTAACCCATTTTGGTATATGAATTATATTGTTCATTACCAATATTTATACACTCTTTTAAATGGGTTCAAGCATCCAAATGTTCCAATCATAATATGTCGACAACAAATCCAGGTCCTAACTAGATTGTGTCGGTAAGGAAAGAACCATACACATCTAAGAAAGGATCCAAGGCATTTGATGTGCCAAGGATTGTCGACAATCGGATTCAAGACCTCCACTTTACGAATGGTGTCAAGATTGATTAAGAAATTAAATATAAATCATATTGAATAAACATTATAAGATTAAGATTATTAAGCACATTTTATGGGTTAGAGAATCCTTATTCTCATATCAAGGGTTTCACCCTTTCACCTTAGCAAAAGAGAAATTAGAAGAACATTATAATAGAAAGAAAATAAAATGTAAGAAAAAGGAAATTCATTAATAACATAAACACACACAACACAATACAAGATCCTAGCCAAAGCCAAAATTTTCCAGCCAAGGCCAAGATGCCCTAATGGGTCACAAGGCACCTCTATTTATAGATACATCCAGGGGCAAACCTGTCAAATTACAAGGGCATAATTGTCAAATACTAGTTGTTAAATATCTTTGACAATTGGGATCACATTAGGCACCGAACTTGAACATCAATTTTTGACATCGAAATGTTTTGAATTTTAATCACATCGTCTTCATGCAAAGTTGTAGATATTCCTCAGCTTTCTAGAACATATGATTTGCACAATTTGGATGACGTAGTTTGAGAGATACGATCCAAATACTGAAGCCTGGTCAGACTGGGCCGAGACTGTAGATGGGTTCACTTCAAGCCCAATTTTGGTCTGCTAAGAGCCTGAATTTGATGATGCTTGTGAAATGCAATCTTGTATACAATTGAATCGGCTTTCCAAAGCATTAAGAATTGCATCATTCTGATCTATAAATAGAGAGTTATGCCCATTTTACCGAACCTATAACAAAACCAAAATTAAGAGAAATTAATTCCAAAGATGCAAATGCTACAAATATTCTTAAGTTGAGGAATTTAATGACACTATTAATGCAATATGATGAACTAACTCTTATTAAACATGCATATTTAAGTGTTCATCACACCCCCCAACCAGCTTATTGCTAGTCCCTAGCAATTAAAGCGTTATTATTTAGAAGTGATTTATAGAATTTTACATCCAAGGTGGTCATTATTGCACTTTCCTTGATTTTATCTAAATAAACAAACTCCCAACCAATTATTATTTTTTTTTTTTATGACACATGTACC
>SNVD02000634.1:0-13558 GCA_013180625.2 Boswellia sacra | reverse complement strand
GGTCCGAAGTGACCGCCACATGCATAAGAATGACAGAAGGTCCAAATTGAATTAAATTCAGATTCAGAAACACACCTTCTTATCACTTGATCAGAACAATGCTTCCATAAGTATGGATCATCCCATATGTAATATTTGGCAATTTTTTGATCTTGTCTCTTTGAGCTCGAGTCAAGTCATGTGGTAGCTTCTTGGTAACTAAGTAATTAACAATATCTGCATACCAAGGGGCTGCTACATGTAGAGACAGTAATTGTTCATCCGGAAAACTTTCTTGTAATGGCAGTACATCCTCGTCATGGACAATGCGACTGAGATGGTTTGCAACTAAGTTTTCACTTCCCTTCTTATCTTTGATCTCCAAGTCAAATTCCTGTAAAAGGAGTATCCACCTGATAAGCCTTGGTTTTGCATCTTTCTTTGTGAGCAAGTACCTCAAAGCTGCATTATCAGAATAAACGGTTACTTTAGTACCAATCAAATAAGATCGAAACTTTTCTAAAGCAAAAATAACCGCTAGCAGCTCTTTCTCAGTGGTAGAATAATTAAGTTGAGCATCATTTAAAGTCCGAGATGCATGGTAAATGGCATGTGGAATTTTGCCAATTCGTTGACCCAAAACGGCACCCACAGCGTCGTCACTTGCATCGCACATGATCTCGAATGGATGATTCCAATTCGGAGATTGGATTACTGGAGCCGAAGTCAAGAGTTCCTTCAGTTTCTCAAATGCCTCTTTGCATTTCTCATCAAATTCAAAGGCCACATCATTCTGTAATAATTTGCATAGGGGCAATGCTATCTTCGAGAAATCTTTGATGAATCTACGATAAAAACCTGCATGACCAAGAAACGAACGAATATCCCGCACACTTGTGGGAGGTGGTAAGGAACATATAAGAGCTATCTTGGATTTATCAACCTCTATACCCTTAGCAGAAATAACATGTCCCAAAACTATACCCTGATCTACCATAAAATGACATTTCTCCCAATTCAGAACAAGGTTAGTTTCTATACATCTTTGAAGTATAAGGTTAAGGTTGTCAAGGCATTTATCAAAAGAATCACCAAAAACACTAAAGTCATCCATAAATACCTCAATAATGTTCTCAATATAATCAGAGAAAATACTTACCATACACCTTTGGAAAGTGGCAGGGGCATTGCAAAGACCAAATGGCATGCGTCGATAGGCAAATGTACCGAATGGGCAGGTGAATGTAGTTTTCTCTTGATCCTCATGGGCAATGACAATCTGATTATATCCTGAATAGCCATCAAGAAAACAATAGTGAGAATGACCTGCTAACCTCTCCAGCATTTGATCAATGAATGGCAAAGGAAAGTGATCCTTGCGAGTTGCTGAATTGAGCTTCCGATAATCAATACAAACTTGCCAGCCGGTTTGGATACGAGTGGGAACTAGCTCATTATTGTCATTCTTAACCACCGTAACACCAGATTTCTTCGAACAACTTGGATTGGACTCACCCACTTGCTGTCCGAAATTGGATAAATCACACCCAAATCTAACAATTTCAGGATTTCTTTCTTGACAACTTCCATCATGGGAGGATTCAACCTCCCGCTGTGCTTCTCTAGTGGGCTTTGGATCCCTCTTCTAACAAGATGCGGTGCATGCATTACAGCTGGACTATACCTTTTGATGTCCACGCTGTTCCACCCAATAGCCGTTTTGTGATCTCGGAGCACTCGGAATGAGTTTCTCTTCTTGTAATGGTGCAAGACCCTTTGCTATTATTGACTGGCAGTATCTTTCTCTCCTAGGATACATGCTTCAAAGATCTGGAAGAGCTTACTCCAGGCAAGGTGGTTTTTCAAAAAGTTGATGCGTTCGAAACTAGCAAGTATACTAGTCGCACAAGTAATAAAGTGATAAGTAGATATCGTTCCCACGAGGATTGATTCTAATTGAATTTGTTATTTTCCACAATAATAAACTAAACAGGGGGGTTTTGTTGATTGATTAACTAAACTAAAAACAGAAAGCAAATGAAGAATAACACAAATCAAAGTTGAAATGAAAAATCAATGAGAGACATTGGTTAAGAGTTCATTCTCTGCCACAAGATATGAATTTGTGAATTAACATAGAATTGTAATCCAATTACAGCATTGAAGTTATCAACCGTAGATAACAACAAGCTCTGTTATCCCAATCTTTCTTTACTTTGTTGTTAAATAAAACAAGCTCTTTATTTAATCTCTATCCATTAAACAACCTAGAACAAGCTCTCTGAGTTTAATTCAATGAAAGCATTACGATGAGAAAGATAGGTTGATCTAAGCAATAATCACACAAGTTCAGATTATTTAACCTAGGTTGTATTTTGCAATTGCAATCTCTGATCACAATTTTGCTACTAATGATTGGAAATTCATGACAATTACGGATCAAGATTTCTAATCTAGCAATAGACAACAACATATTATATTCAGTTGGCCATTCCAAATACAATCAGTAAGCAATCATAAGCATTAGATATGGGAAAATACAAGCAACTTCAATAGAGAATTGGATAACAATTTCTTACACAATCAACTCACAAAATCCATATCAAGGGCTTTGAAATCACCCTCAACAATTCAGATTTAGTTACACATATTCAATCAGAATAACAAATACAATACAGAGAAATTCCAGAATTCCAGAAAATGAAAGAAAGAACTTAGCAAATTCTTTGAAAATCTTCTTTGTAGATGAATATTCTTGGAATTGTAGTTCCTCCTCTTTCAAAATCTTCTTTCTCCTTCAAGAACTCCAAGGGATGAGAGAAATCCAGAAATGCAGCCTCCTCCCACGTTTTCCCCCCTTCCAGTTATGAAAATAAAACCCTAAAATGTGTTTAAATACTCTGCTACAGTAACCTGCTACAGTGTCCCGTATATACATGCTACAGTGATTTGTGGAATTACATTTCTATACTTCTCACACTGTTTTGATTACAACTTTTGGTACACTGAATGGATTTATAAACCGTAAATTTCTCCAAAAAATAGACTTCGAGAGCTTTCCAACGGTATATAATATGTCATCGGGTTCATTGTAGATCAATACAATTAAATCCGAGAAGATGGTTGACTAGCAGAGGTGAGAATGGAGGGTTTTACTCCATTTTTGTGCAAGTTGCTCCAAAACTCCTACAAACATCAAAACCACACAAAAAAATAAAAATACCAAGGAATATAGCAAAGAAACATGGACGAATTGATATGAAAATGATATATAAATAGACACTTATCAGACACTTATCAATTACATTCTTTGATACAGCGAATTCTTCTGAAGCACATACAAATGAGGTTTTAATTGTAAGGGTACGGGCACAAGTACATAAATTCCCAAAGTGTAAGTTAAGCAAATGATTGAGTATTTTTTATTTGCTTATGACTATTGTCTATGTTGATAGATAGTCATATATGTTTCTTTACTACAATCAACAAATAAATGCTTATAAGTCGTGACCATTCTATTATATATACTTACATGTTCAGTGATTACTTGGCATTTAAGAGTAGTTTTTGGTTTAGTAGATTCTGCATCAGGCTTTGAAGCAGCTATCTCAAGAGAAGGTCCAGTTAGCCACAAAATTTTGAATAGTCAAAATTGATTCCAGTGATTTCATAGTAAATAGAACCCCGAATGTGTTCATTCCTGTTGTAAGGCTGGCCTAAAACACCTTGATGTGGAATACATTGACCTTTATTATCAGCACCGTGTTGACACATTGGTGCCAATAGATGATACTATAAGTATTATTGCATCATTTCTATGAGTAGTCAATTTTTAGATTTGCCTTGATCCATACATACTCACCATGCATTCAAATGTAATATGATTTTGTTCTTCCTAGATGGGGAAACTGAAAAAGTTAGTGAACAACGAAAATAAAGTACATTGATCTATCTAAAGCAAGCCCTAACACCATAAGGAGGGTGCATGCAGTTGATCCCATCACATCTCTACAAATGGAGTGGTCACCCTAGATTCGTGAAATTGAGGAAGAAATAGGCCCACTTTTAGAGGTTGATTATGCTGAAATCTAAGCTCTATCAGATGTTAAATTTTAACCCAGAGTTCAGATCTCTCATACTGCTCTCGGAGTTTTTGCTTCTTCTAATCTGTCAACTCTTAGTAATAGCAATTTTCCTTCCAATTAACAATATGGAATGGTCCTAAAATATATTGTGTTTCTTTTTCTTTAGAAGGAACTTGGAATTGGGATAGCTTCCTACAACCCTTTTGGTTGAGGTTTTCTTGGTGGCAAGGGAGTTGTTGAAAGTTTGCCTACAAATAGTTTTCTAGTATTAGACTCTTCTGTTTTTGGCCTTACCTTAATGTTTTTGTAATTCTTGTTTGGAAAATAGTATTAGTGCATCTTGATACTTTTCGTCTTGGTTCTTTTGCAACAATCTTGATCAATTCAACCGGTGGCCTATCTTTCCTTAAGCATTCAAACCCCAAGTTTGTAGGGGAAAATCTTGAGAAGAGCAAGATCTTATATTCACATATGAAAAATTGTTTGAAAAGCATGGATGCACCCCTGCACAACTTGCACTTGCATGGATTTTCCATCAAGTGATTGTTTAGGAATTTGCTTAGTTTACAGCAGATGTCTAATGCCTGCAGTTTTTGTTTTTACAGATTTTGTTTAGCAGTCATTTAGTCAATTTTTTTAAATGCTTAACTTGATTGCAGATTGCAGATGATACTTGTTGGAATTTTTGCTAACTCATTTGTTTTGTACAAACTAGATTTATGTTATCATGATTTTGTTCTAAACTATTTGCTTAGAGAGTTTGATAAGTCTGTTACACTCATTATAATAGAAGGGAACAAGATGCCAAAAAAACATATTATTAGCTCTAGGACAGCATGCCTACGTGGCATGTTGATGATGTGGCATAATGATGCTGTGTTTTATTTTATTTTGACATCTTGTGATAAAAGTTTAGTTTAAGATAATCACTTATTCTTATTATTCATATTTATCTAGATTATCTTATAAGGGTTTTTATCTAATTATTGTTATCTTATCTTGTCAAACTAATGATAAAAAAAAGTCAAATTCTTTGTGCTGATCTGAACATGAATTTGTTAAAGTATAGATGTAGTTGTGACTGTGGCTCACTTTTGGAGATTCTGTTGACTAAGGAGTTTTAGCGTCCAGTTAACTAAATAAGCAAATCCATATAAACAACCTTCAATAAATATGTAAGTCGGGATAAAAAATCCCATCCATCTAAGCTCTGGCAAATCAGGATCGTTTTTGATATGTCAAATTCCCAAGACTCTGAAGAAAGGAAGATGAGAGAAGAAAAGAAAAAATTGATGCAAGGATTGAGAGATAAACAGTTACACATATTTAAGGGTCCGATACTTAAATTAACGGAGTAGCCGACATATCCGACCCTTAGCGGATTAAATGATATGACAAACCAACTTGATTATAAAAAATAAAAGAAAGAAAATAAAATGAGGAAAAATGATAGAACATATTGTTTGACAATTTGAACAATCGTAGGCCAGAAATACGATCAAGTTTTACCCTTGCCATTGTCACTTTCTTTTTATTTATTTCACTTGTTTTTTATTTTTTTGTATTGTCCTTGAATTTTTTTGTGTGAAAGTTTCTTTTTGACTTTTGAATTCCTTTCTTTTAATTTTTACCTGTCTTTGAATCAATTTGAGAATTCTTTGGATCACTATAATTTTGGATTGAAATTTTGAAAGCCTGTAGAAAAAACATTTTAATATTCTATTAATTTGTCCTCTTAAAGATCCTTTTTCATCATGCTCGCAAAATAAAATTTATAAAGTAATGTAACTTTCATTAAACACCTTTCCATAATAACTTGATGCTTAATCTTATACCGGTCTAGTCCCTAGCAATTAATTATTGCTTCGTTATTATGGTTTTTGAGAAGTGAATTGCTTTTAGAATTTTAATCTATCCATTTTGGTTGAATGACAAAGATTGGTTGATAAGCAGCTCTCCTTTGTTTTTTATCAAAAATAAACGAGATTTTCCTCTCATCTGATTAACTTTTTTTTAAATGATGTTCATGTTCTTCTCTTGCTCACAAGAATCAAGTCAAAAATTGAAGTAAGGTGGTGCTAGTCTCTTGCCCTTAGCTTTTTTCGATTGCTTTGCTGTTGAGGTTCCTGCAATTTGGTAGGTGTTTTAGCTCATAGTCGTAAAAGTTCCCTAGTATTACTGTTATTTAGGCTAACAACCTTAGGTAGGGATGATATTCATCAAATCATTTTATACTTTGTTTTTTTCTTTTTTTTTTTTGAAATTGATAATGCATCTTGATAACCCATGTAGCGAGCCTTAGTTTCTTTTCTAATGTTACTCCCAGACCAGTTGGCTCTTAGGGAATTAGGAATGTTAAAGACACCCCTACGAGCTTAATTCGATTGCGGGTTGCCGATGCTTTCATTTTGCTATAGAAACTTGTGGATAGTGCGTAATGTTCAATCCCATTAAGCTTTCTCCTTGAATCCATGTAGTTCACGAGCTTTGGGCCAATCGAGCTCCCAATTACCAGTTGGTCTTAGGGTTATTAGGTGTTGAGGCACCCACTCGGGTTCTTAATTGCTAGAATTAAGGAGGCTTACGAGGACCAAACTTAATCCAACTAGTTCTCTCTTTCTTTTTTTTTCATGATGATTTGGACAATTTTTAAGCAATGCTTTCCCCTTCTTCCCAACATTGGTAAAATATCTCTAACAAAACAAAAGAACTCAATTGATTGCAATTGATTTCATTTTCCCTTTGAGCCTGTTTGTTCTATCATGCATCAAGGGATAAGTGAATTGTGAAGAAAAAATTGCATGAAGCTTGTATTTCATAACCCGATGAATAATGGGTACAGTTTACTGACCTAATAATGTTGTGTAGTTCATAGATAGCTTTATGATTTCAAAGTGAAATGAAAAGCTTTACCTCCTTAAAGATATTAAAATTGCTAAAAATCATTTAGGTAAATAACTATCAGAGTTAGCTAACTCTAATTGAAATTCTCTCAAATCAAAGGATAATTTCAACAAATTGGTTAGATGATGAGTGTTGGGTAAGAGATTGTTCAAATCCGATTCCTCTTGAAATGTTTTGCTCTGGGCCATCTATGCATGATTGAATGGTTGTCTCAAGATGGATTTGAATTCCTTAAGATGCACTCGTGAATTCTAATTAATGACTCGCTTTGAGCTTATCAAGAAAAATCAGAGAAAAATTGAATAAGATGAGAAATGAAATGAAACGAAATGAACATAAAAATTGTCATGATAGTTTAATGATTCAAGTGCAAAAGAAAATGATGGATAAAGTATGCCAAAGACATTATCCCCCTGAAGCTGTTATTCAAGAGACTTGGATGACCAAAAAGGATTGTCTCCCAAGTATAAGAGTGTCGAAGTAAAAATAAAATAAAAGACAAGAAAAATAAAATTGATGGCACACATGTATAGGTAGTTGTGATTGTGGCTCACATCTTCCTCTGGTTTTACGTCCAGTACGGCTAAACGCCTTCTATGAGTGGGGATTTGCTTCCCATCCAGTTTTCTTATAAACTGGTAAACAGGGTCGTTTTTAGTCAGATTCCCTAGACTATAACAATGCAATTATTGTGTAGAGATAAGCAAACTGAAAACCACAAAAGTACGGAGAGAGTCAAACCATTCAAATAAATGAAAGAAAACAAACTAATGAAGCCAAGATAATTTATAACAATAACCTTTTCGCTCTTCGCCTCTTGGCGTAGTAGCTCTTTCCTAGACCAGGCATGTATTTTGCGAGATTAATGTCCGGCTCACCGGACAATCTCACCTTTGCTTCGATAAGCCATCGGATATCAGCAGGCACATTTAAGAGCATCAATGCCCAAAGTCTAGTCATCCGTACTTTATAAATTTTAAACATAGCATTTTGAGGAAGTGAAGGGAAATATTTACGAAGGTTCGATAGAAAGATATTGGCATCCATTGAAGAGGAGAAAAGAAGAGATATTACCGATAATGCGATCGGGTTTGTTTTTCTCCACGATATGCACGTTATAACCAACAATTTTATAAGGTGGTAGAACCTACCATAGTAAATAAAATAAAAAGTTCATAAACAATAGAATAATTAAAAATACAAGAGGAATTAACACAATAACAATGAAGGCTAAGGTTAGGGGATCCGCCCTTGATATTTCAAATAAGGATAATTAACCCATTTTAGTTATATGAATTATATTTGTTTCATTACCAATAATTATACCACTTCTTGTAAATGGGTTCAAGCATCCAATGTGCCAATCATCATATGTCTACAACAAATCAAGGTTCCTAACTAGATTCATGTCGGTAAGGAAAAACCATACATCATCTAGAAAGGATCCAAGCATTTGATGTGCCAAGGATTGTCGACAATGGATCAAGACCTCACTTTACGAGTGGTGTCAAGATTGATTAAGAAATTAAATATAAATCATATTGAATAAACATTATAAGATTAAGATTATTAAGCACATATTAAGGTTTGGAGAATCCTTATTCTCATATCAAGGGTTTCACCCTTTCACCTTAGAAAAAGAGAAATTAGAAGAACATTATAATAGAAAGAAAATAAAAGGTAAGAAAAAGGAAATTCATTAATAACATAAACACACAAAACACAATACAAGATCCTAGCCAAAGCCAAAATGTTCCAGCCAAGGCCAAGATGCCCTAGTGGGTCACAAGGCACCTCTATTTATAGATACACCCAGGGGCAAACTTGTCAAATTATAAGGGCATAATTATCAAATATTAGTTGTAAATATCTTTGACAATTGGGATCATTAGGCACCGACTTTGACCATCAATGTTGACATCGAAATGTTGTGAATTTTAATCACATGTCTTCATGAAAGTTGTAGATATTTCTCTCAGCTTTCTAGAACATATTGATTTGCACAATTTGGGTACGTATTTGAGAGATACGGTCCAAATACTGAGGCCTGGTCAGACTAGGCCGAGACTGTAGATGGGTTCACTTCAAGCCCAATTTTGGTCCACTAATAGCCCGAATTTGATGATTCTTGTGAAATGCAATCTTGTAGACAATTAAATCAGCTTTCCAAAACATTAAGAATTGCACCATTCGGATCTATAAATAGAGAGTTATGGCCATTTTACCGAACCTGTAACAAAACCAAAATTAAGAGAAATTAATTCCAAAGATGCAAATGCTACAAATATGCTTAAGTTGAGGAATTTAATGACACTATGAATGCAATATGATGAACTAAACTCTTATTAAACATGCATATTTAAGTGTTCATCACACCCCCCAACTAGCTTATTGCTAGTCCCTAGCAATTAAAGCGTTATTATTTAGAAGTGATTTATAGAATTTTCCATCCAAGGTGGTCATTATTGCACTCTCCTTGATTTTATCCAAATAAACAAACTCTCAACCAATTATTATTATTATTATTATTTATTTTTTTTATGACTCATGTACCCTTCAGTCAAGATATCAATAAACCTCCTTTTTGTGCTCAGTTAACACATGACTATGGGGCTTATTAGAAAGAAGCCATATCGGTTGTAATATTTGTAAAGGCTAACAACTTTAGGTAGGGGGCATTCATTTATTATATATATATATATATGTGTGTTTTTTTTTTTGAAAGAATGCATCTTTAACCCATGTAGCGAGCCTTAGGCTAATGGCTCCCAGACCAGTTGGCCTTAGGGCATTAGGTGTTAAGACACCCCTTCGAGCTTAACGACACGGGTTGCTGATGCTTTATTTTTGCTTAGAAACTTGTGGATAGTGCAATGTTCAATCCCATTAAGCTTACTCCTTAATTCACATAACGAGCTTTGGGCTAATAGCTCCCAAACCAGTTGGTCTTAGGGTATTAGGTGTTGAGGCACCCCTCAGGCTTAATTGCTCGAACTAAGGAGGCTACGAGACCAAACTTATCCACAATTGCTCTCTCTTTATTTTTTTCACTTTTTTTTTTTTTACTTTCCCCTTCCTTTTGTTGTTATCCGAAACAAAACAAAAGAACTCAAATATTGTAACATTTCATTTCCACCCATAATCATGCATCAAGGTATGTGTGTGTGTGAAGAAAGGTTCATGAATACTTGCTTAACGAGTACATAAGCACACAGTTTATTAAATGATAAGGTTGTGAGAGTTCATAGATTTGAATAATTCAAAGTGAAATGAATAAGACCTCATTGTTATAAAATTCAAAAATCAAGACTAAATAATATCAAGTTAGCTAAAATGAGTTCACAAAATCAAAATAAAATGACAAATTGGTTAGAATGGGTTTCAAGAGTTCAAACTGGTCCTCCCTACTCTGCCATTCCTGACCCAGAATGCGTCTCAAGATGATTTGAACTCCTTACACCGCACTCTGAATCTAATTACTAACTCGATTTTTTTTTTGCAAGAAAAAATAAAATTTCAAGACACACTTATGTCTACTATCCTTCCCCTACAACCAAATGAAACATTGTCCTCAATGTTTAAATGTAGAGAGATAATGTATAGGAGACATTACCTGAAGCTTCTGTTATTCAAGAGAGATGACCTGAAAGACTCATAAAATAACATGCTAAAAATAAAATAAAAGAAAAAAAATTACAAACGGAGATTCAGATCCAATTTGCACTTTTTGTTTTGCCCTCATGCCCAATTAATTTGAGTACTAGCTGGGTCAGGTTCATACTCAACTTCTTGCAATTTGCCAAGTAACTCACCAGCAGAAGTGGCAGAAACAAGGATCTTTCTCGCTGAATGAGGGATAAAATTCTGTTCCATAACTGCATCAACAAAACTTATCAAAGGATTAAAGAAATTTTTGACATTCAACAAACCTATGGGTTTTTGATGGAGATTCAGTTGGGCCCAAGAGGCAATTTGAAAAATTTCTTCAAGAGTGCCAAAGCCACCTGGTAAAGCAATAAAGGCATCTGAATTGATGAGCATATGTGCCATGCTTTCATGCATAGAGGAGACCTGTAACTCCTTCCCAACCGTTTTTCCAACAATACTTTCTACAGCCAAAGCTTTAGGAATAACTCCTAAAACTTGAGTACCTCTGATGCGTTCGAAACTAGCAAGTATACTAGTCGCACAAGCAATAAAGTGATAAGTAAGATGTCGTTCCCACGAGGATTGATTCTAATTGAATTTGTTATTCGAAAGCGAAAACAGAATAAATGGGGGGGTTTTGTTGATTGATTAACTAAACTCAATTCGAAAGCAAATGAAGAATAATACAATGCAAAGTTAAATCAATTGAGAGATACACAATAAAAGAAATCTGGTTAAGGGATTATTCTCTACCACAAGATATGGATTTGCGAATTAATTGTAAAATTGTCATCCAATTACACCATTGAAATTATCAACCGTAGATAACAACAAGCTCTGTTATCCCAATCTTTCCTTACTTTGTTTTTAAACAAAACAGGCTCTTTATTTAATCTCTATCCATTAAACAACCTAGAACAAGCTCTCTAAATTTAATTCAATGGATGCATTACGATAAGAAAGATAGGTTGATATAAGCAATAAACACACAAGCTCGGATTATTTAACTTAGGTTGTATTCTCCAATTGCAATCTCTGATCACAATTTTGCTACTAAGGATTAGAAAATTCAAGACAATTACGGATCAAGATTTCTAGTCTAGCAATAGACAACAACCAGATTATATTCAGTTGGCCATTCGAAATACAATCCAGCAAGCAATCATAAGCATTAGATATAGGGAAATACAAGCAACTTCAATTAGAGAATTGGATAACAACTTCTTGCACAATCAACTTACAAAACCCATATCAAGGGCTTTGAAATCACCCTCAACCAATTCAGATTCAGTTACACATGTTTAAGAACGTGGTAAATACAATACAACATGGAGACATTCCGGAAAATGAAAGGGAAGGGAAAAACTTAGCAAATTTGATGTAATTCTCTTTGGATTGTAGTTCTTCCTCTTTCCAAGCTTCCTTTCTCCTTCAAGAACTCCAAGAGATGAAAAAATTCCAGAGCTGAAGCCTCCACCACGTTCTCCCCTCTTCAAGTTATGAAAATAAAACCCTAAAATGTGTTTAAATACTCTGCTACAGTAACGTGCTACAGTGTCCCGTATTATACAGGCTACAGTGATGTGTGGAATTACATTTCTACACTTCTTACACTGTTTTGATTACAACTTTCGGTACACTGAATGGATTCATAAACCGTAAATTTCTCCAAAAAGTAGACTTCGAGAGCTTTTCAACGGTATATGATATGTCATCGGGTTCATTGTATATCAATACAATTAAATCCGAGAAGATGGTTGTCTAGCAGAGGTGAAAATGAAGGGTTTTACTCCATTTTTGTGCAAGTTGCTCCAAAACTCCTACAAACATCAAAACAACACAAAAAACATAAAAATACCAAGGAATATAGCAAAGAAACATGGACGAATTGATATGACAATGATATATAAATAGACACTTATCAAATTCCCCCACACTTAGACTTTGCTAGTCCTCGAGCAACTACGACAATATGAAATAAAACTAAACCGAAACAGAAGCAACAAAAAAATTAAAACACACAAATGCTTTATCTTGCAAATAGGCCTCAAAGATTGTACTTAATTATAACCCAAGGAAAACTTCAAAATAATGCACTGGATCAAGAATTTTATCTTAAAGATTAGTTTCGCTTCATTTCAATTCCTCAAGTGTGTGTGTGTAGAGCCATTCTCACCTAATCACTTGTAACCCGGATGAGTTTATGCATAAAAATGAATCATATTAATATTGAAGATGTGTGTATAAATGAACTCCATAGGCTTGCTTTTCAAGTCACTCTCCACTAATGTAGACATGCACAACACCAAGGATCAAGTAGGACTTTATTAGGATTGTAACGTTTGGCTTGGGTGAAGGTATGATAAAGGATAATAATTTGCTCAAATCACCCACAAACACATAAATCATTCAAGACTATGTAGAGCTCAACCCTATAACACAACTTTATTTCAATTCACCAAGTTACTCCCCCAAACTTATTTAGAACACTCAATCTTGTTTTTTTTGTAGAAAACAAAAAGAAAACTACACCCTCACACTTTGTTGTTTCATTCTTTAAGACTTAAGGGTATAGATTTTATTCTCTTATTTGTTCTTGTTTTTCTGTTTTTTTCTGTTTGTTTCTTTTTTTTTTCTTTCTTTTTGTTCTTTTTTTTTTTATTACACTTCCCCTCCCCCACACTTAAACAACACATTGTCCTCAATGTGTAAGTACGGGACGATAAGTACAGATTGTCTTTTTTTTTCTTTTTTCTTTTTTTTTACAAACATAATAGAACTCACTTGCATTGCTCATGACACATCCCAACCTCCTCTAACTTCCCAAAACCAGAACATAGCTCAGAATGTAATTGTGAATGATCGACATGCTCATAGGTAAGGGATAAACTGTTTGGAACAAATTCATTTTAGGTTAGAAAATCTTTTAGTGAGTTAACAAA
>SNVD02000633.1:0-13780 GCA_013180625.2 Boswellia sacra | reverse complement strand
TTCTCTAAGTGAACAAATAACTCAGTGATAATAGCTCAGTGCTCAATGTTGTGCAAGGAATCAAAAGCAAAGCGAAAACCAATAAACATTTCAAGCACACAGATCCATGCATCATTTATCATTTTTCCAAGAGTTATTCTTAATTCAATCATTATCTTATCATCGACCCACAAAATGCAAGAAAAGAGGTACGTGGCGTTGTTATACCTGAGTCAAGCTTGTATATTTCAACAATCCTTAGGACCAGTAGCCCGCAGACTTAAGGTTTCCAGCCTATATACCTTTATTTTGAAAGAAACACTTCAAACAACATGAAATAAACAAACTACAGATTTATTTCGAGAGAATGCGTTTCAAGGGTAAAGAAACCCCATATTCTGCCATTCTCAAGTTTTTCCACAATGTTTTTTTTTTTGAATCGAAACTGATAAAGACAAAAACACATAACAACACTAAATTACACAAAATCAAACTTACTCATAAAATAACAAAGTTCAACAAGTCAGCAAACAAAAACAAGTTAGTTAGAATGGGTCTAAAAAGTTAGAAGTTAGCCTCCTTATTCAGCCAATATGGATTGAAGAGATCCAGAATGCGTTTCAAGAGAACTTGAACTTTTTAAGCCACCACTCTAAAAACCGAGATTAGAAAATATTACCTGGGATGAAAGAAATAACCTGAAAAAGCTCAAAAGAAAAAACATGAAAACTCTCAAATAAACACAATAAAAAGAAAGCAAACAAAAACAAAGCAAACCAGCAGATAGAGATTACAGATGGAGCGTTAAATCCAGTTTACGCCTCTTATTGCCTTCTCCAAACCAATCTATCCGAGCCATGGTTGAATCAGGTGAATAGACGAATTCTTGTAATTTGTCAATTAACTCCCCTGCAGTTGAAGCTGTAACCAGGATTTGCCTCGCCGACTGTGAGATGAAGTTTTTTTCTACTACTTGATCATGAAAAGACAACAAACCATCAAAAAAATTATTGACATTTAACAAACCAATGGGTTTCCGATGGATGTTTAGCTGTGCCCAAGAGGTGATTTGAAATATCGCCTCTAATGTACCATAACCACCCGGCAAAGCTATAAATGCATCGGACTTAACAACCATATGTGCAATACGCTCATGCATACTAGAGACCTGTAACTCTTCCCGATTGTGTTGCCTACGATATCTCGTACAGCTAATGGTTTAGGGATAATGCCGAGAACTTTGCTCCCTCCTAGGGATGCAGCTGTCTACACACACCCCATTAACCCAAGACTACCCCCTCCATAAATCAAATTAATACCCCTCGCAGCTAATGTCCTACCAAGATCAAAAGCTGCTGTTGTAAACTCTCCATCTTTACCAAATTGCGATCCGCAAAATACGCATATATTGCGGAATCGCCGAATTGGTGTTTTCTCCATTTCTACAAGTGCTCTAATCTTGTGTAAGACACGTTAGATATTATGCTTTTCAATTGCAGGACAGGTTATGGAATGACATATGAAAATATGCAGAATGTATATATACACCCATAAAACTCTCAAATTTTGACACATGGGGACATACTTTCGGTGGGGTTGCTCGATGCAGATTTATTGCCCCAAGATTTGAAAAAATGAGATATGCTTTCGGCGGGGTTTGACAAAACCTACACACTTGTCTCCCACGTGAAGCATGAAAAATGAAAATATACTTTCGGTGGGGTTTGACAAAACCGCCAAACTTGTCTCCCACGTGAAGCATGAAAAGTAGAGATATACTTTCGGTGGAGGTTGACATAACCTCCACTCTTGTCTCCCACGTGTACTTATGCCATAGGGTAGTCATATGGTTTGTCAAAAAGAAAACTTGAAATTAAAACAAACAAAACAACAAACAACAACAACACAAAAACAACATTGATAATCAGATCAAACGAAACAAGAAAAAAAATTTGACAATAACAACACACATTCAAATATACAAAGTAGTTGTGATTGTGGCTCACATTTTCCTCTGGTTTTACGTCCAGTAACGGCTGAAACGCCTTCTATGAGTCGGGGATTTGCTTCCCATCTAGTTTTCTTATAAACTGGCAAACAGGGTCGTTTTTAGTCAGATTCCCTAGACTATAACACTGCAATTCATCACGAAATTGTGTCCAAGATTAAGCAATTCACGCTGAACAAGTCCACAAGAATGTGACTCGAGAGTTAACAAAACATTATCCATCGACTCATTACTCAGACCATTCTTAATAAATGATAGTTTATCTTCTCTATTTCTGGACACAAAACCTAATGAACGACAAGTCAGGTTACAATTCCATCTAACACATTTATAACATACTTGTAACCTCTTTGCTCTTCGCCTCTTGGCGTAGTAGCTTTTTCCTAGACCAGGCATGTATTTTGCGAGATTAATGTCAGGCTCACCTGACAATCTCACCTTGGCTTCGATAAGCCATCGGATATCCGCAGGCACATTTAAGAGCATCAACACCCAAAGTCTAGTTATCCGTACTTTATAAATTTTAAACACAGCATTTTGAGGAAGTGAAGGAAAATATTTACGAAGGTTCAACAAAAAGATATCGGCATCCATTGAAGAGGAGAAAAGAAGAGATATTACCGATAATACGATTGAGTATGTTTTTCCCCAAGATATGCACGTTTCAAACCTTCGAGCAATGGCTTCAGCTCTCGTTTGGATGTTTCCTCAAGCTGTTGCACAAATGAGTTCGAAGTACGGAATAATCAAATTAAACAAAACAAAGGAAAAGAAAGAGCAGAAACGAAACTAAAGACACATAAAAGAGATAACAACACGATAGCAAACAAAAGTAAAAAACAAGTAAAAAAATATAAAAACAAATAAGACAGATGGCAAAGAGAGATAAAACCTGGTCAATTTGATGGTCTACGAAAGGAATCTCCTTGAGACACAAAAATTGATCATTATTACCTTATTTTATTTTTCTTTTCTTTGTTTATTTATTTTTCAAAAACATTGGGTTGCCTCCCAATAAGCGCTTGGTTTAACGTCCTCAGCCCGACGTTGGTTCCATCATGGCAGGGTCCAATCTCCGCTGTGCTTCTCTAGTGGGTTTGGATCCTTTTTTCAACAAGAATTGGTTCATGCATATGGCTGGGCCTTGGATGTTAGCAATCGTCCACCCAATAGCTGTTTTGTAGTCTGTAAGTATTCGGACGAGTTTCTCTTCTTGTATTCGTGCAAGGCCCCTTTCTATTATAATTGGCAAAGGATCATTCTCACTCAAGAATCCATGCCTCAAATGATCCGGAAGAAGCTTAAGCTCCAAGGCAGGGGCTGTCATCACAGAAGGAAGAATTTTCTCATTAGATAAAGGAAATTGACATGTACGAAACATCATACATATATGTGGTTATTGCGATGGTCTCATCTAAGCTTGCCACAACTTCCTCCATTTCTTTGGACACTTGTATCAAAATTTCTGACTGCTTAGAGATTTCTGTCCCTATGTGCTCATTAATAGCTATATCCAATCCATTCTTGTGAGTTAACTCAAAACATTTTTGTGGTAGAGAATCAGTAACGTTAACTGCAAAAACAGAATATAAGTCACTAGGGTACCTCATTGCCTCAAAAATATTGAAACGGATCACCTTGCCATCAAACACTATGGTGAGAGTGCCATCATGAACATAAATCTTGGTTCTAACAGCTTTCGAGAATGGTCTCCCTAAAAGAATCAGAGTTAGATTAGGAGATGTCTCATTCTCTATTTCAAGGACATAAGAGTCTGCTGGGAAAACCAATTGATTCATCTGCACAAGCACATCTTCCACAACTCTTTTGGTATATGCATTAAAACGATCAGCAATTGGAATGGTAATACCAATTTCCGCAAAAGGTCCAAGATTTAAAGAAGCATAAATAGAATATGGCATGATGTTAATAGATGCTTCTAAATCTAACATAACTCTTTCAAACTTGGTTTTACCAATGGTGCAGGGCATGGTGAACGTACCTGGATCTTTGCACTTTGGAGGAATTTTCCTTTGCAATAGAGCTGAAACATCTTCCCCACACTTACTTTCTCATTTCTTTTTAACTTTCTTTTGCTGGTGCATAACTCCTTGAGACATTTTGTATAATGAGGTACTTGCTCGATAGCATCCAGAAGTGTATATTTACCTCGATTTTGTAAGAAGTTTCCAGGATTTCTTGTTCTTGGTCCTCCTTCGATTTTGCAAATCTACTAGGAAAAAGTGGAGGAGAAACATATGAAGGAATGGGAGTTATAGGATTTACCTGAGAAGTCAGTGTTTTGTTCATGGTGGAAGTGGTGTCATCTCCTTCATCATTTTGTGATTTCTTTGTCAGGTTTTGGATACTTGCCCCAGTTTCCATTTGCTCTCCATTTCGAATTTGCTCTCCACTTCGCAAAGTTATCGCACAAGCATTCTCTCTTGGATTGATCACCGTTTGAGAAGATAATTTTTCTGAGCATTGGCCCTCGAAATTGCTCATGCTAGTAGCCAATTGTCCCATTTGATTTGCCAGGTTTTGGATACTTGCCCCAGTTTCCTGCTGGAATTGCATTGTGTTAGTGGCAAGTGCATTAACAATATCCTGGATTGACATACCTGAGTTTTCTTGAGCGGGTTGTGGTGCTGGTTGTGGCATTGGTGGTGGTTGCATTTGAAATGGTTGCTGCACTCTAGGTTGTTTGAAACCTTGTGGTCGATTTGGTATCACATTTGGAGTGATTGGTTGATGATTCCAGTAACTGAAATTATGTTGATCTTCCCATCCAGCATTGTAAGTGCTAGAGAAAGGATCATGCCATTGCCTCGTTTGTCCTGGAAATCCACCCATGGCATTGGCTTGTTCCATATATTCTTCTTGTAAAGTTGGATACTGTCGAATTGGTGCTCCATCGTAAATATATCCCACATTCCATAATATTTTGCATATCTCCTACAAGCCATGTTTTCCACAAGAGAGGTTACTCAAAGGGTTTGGTCAAAATGCTCGGAGTGGCTTTACCTCATTTACTCTCCATGGTACTTGTGGCTCAAATCCGCTACTGAATTGTTGGAAGTTTACTGCCATGTCACCTAAACACAAACAATCAGAAAAGAAAAACAAAGAAATATGAATCAACAATGAAAACAAAATAACAAATCGATTAGAAAATCAATCCCCGGCAACGGCGCCAAAACTTGATGCGTTCGAAACTAGCAAGTATACTAGTCGCACAAGTAATAAAGTGATGAGTAAGATATCGTTCCCACGAGGATTGATTCTAATTGAATTTGTTATTCGAAACCAACAATAAACTAAATGAGGGGGGGTTTTGTTGATTGATTAACTAGATGAAATATTAATGCAAGTAAAGAATAACAAAACAGAAAGTTAATTTGAGTGAAAACTCAATGAGAGAACCCTGGTTAAGGGATCCTTCTCTGCCACAAGATATGGATTTGCTAATTAATCATAGAATTGTCATCCAATTACACCATTGAAATTATCAACCGTAGATAACACCAAGCTCTGTTATCCCAATCTTTCCTTACTTTGTTGTTAAACAAAACAGGCTGTTTATTTAATCTCTATCCATTAAACAACCTAGAACAAGCTCTCTAAATTTAATTCAATGGATGCATTACGATAAGAAAGATAGGGTGATCTAAGCAATAAACACACAAGCTCGGATTATTTAACTTAGGTTGTATTCTCCAATTGCAATCTCTGATCACAATTTTGCTACTAAAGATTAGAAATTCAAGACAATTACGGATCAAGATTTCTAGTCTAGCAATAAATCACAACCAGATTATATTCAGTTGGCCACTCAAATACAATCAGCAAGCAATCATAAGCATTAAATATGGGAGAATACAAGCAACTTCAATTAGAGAATTGGATAACAATTCCTTACACAATCAACTTACAAAAACCATATCATGGGCTTTGAAATCACCCTCAACCTATTCAGATTTAGTTACATATATTCAGACAGAACACAAATACAATAGAATATGGAGACATTCCAGAAAATGAGAGGAAAAGGGAAAACTTAGCAAATTTGATGAAATCTATTAAGATTTGTAGTTCTTCCTCTTTCCAAACCTTCAATCTCCTTCAAGAACTCCAAGAGATGAGAGAAATCCAAAGATGCAGCCTCCTCCACGTTCTCCCCTCTTCCAGTTATGAAATAAAACCCTAAAATGTGTTTTAAATACTCTGCTACAGTAACGTGCTACAGTGTCCCGTATTATACATGCTACCGTGATGTGTGGAATTACATTTCTACACTTCTTACACTGTTTTGATTACAACTTTCGGTACACTGAATGGATTCATAAACCGAAAATTTCTCCAAAAAGTAGACTTCGAGAGCTTTTCAACGGTATATGATATGTCATCGGGTTCATTGTATATCAATACAATAAAATCCGAGAAGATGGCTGACTAGCAGAGGTGAAAATGAAGGGTTTTTACTCCATTTTTGTGCAAGTTGCTCCAAAACTCCTACAAACATCAAAAACACACAAAAACATAAAAATACCAAGGAATATAGCAAAGAAACATGGACGAATTGATATGAAAATGATATATAAATAGACACTTATCAGAAGCCAAGGTGAGATTGTCCGGTGAGCCGGACATTAATCTCGCAAAATACATGCCTGGTCTAGGAAAGAGCTACTACGCCAAGAGGCGAAGAGCAAAGAGGTTACAAGTGTGTTATAAATGTGCTAGATGGAATTGTAACCTGACTTGTCGTTCATTAGGTTTTGTGTCCAGAAATAGAGAAGATAAAACTATCATTTATTAAGAATGGTCTGAGTAATGAGTCGCTGGATAATGTTTTATTAACTCTTGAGTCACATTCTTGTGGACTTGTTCAGTGTGAATTGCTTAATCTATGGACACAATTTTGTGATGAATTGCAGTGTTATAGTTTAGGGAATCTGACTAAAAAGGACCCTGTTTGCCAGTTTATAAGAAAACTGGATGGGAAGCAAATCCCCGACTCATAGAAGGCGTTTCAGCCGTTACTTGACGTAAAACCAGAGGAAGATGTGAGCCACAATCACAACTACTTGTATATTTGAATGTGTGTTGTTGTTGTAGAATTTTTTTTCTTGTTTCGTTTGATCCGATTATCAATGTTGTTTTTGTGTTGTTGTTGTTTGTTGATTTTGTTTGTTTTAATTTCAAGTTTTCTTTTTGACAAACCATATGACTACCCTATGACATAAGCACACGTGAGAGACAAGTGTGGAGGTTTTGTCAACCTCCGCCGAAAGTATATCTTTACTTTTCATGCTTCACGTGGGATACAAGTGTGGCGGTTTTGTCAAACCCCGCCGAAAGTGTATCTCCATTTTTCATGCTTCACGTGGGAGACAAGTGTGTAGGTTTTGTCAAACCTCGCCGAAAGCATATCTCATTTTTTCAAATCTTGGGGCGATAAATCTGCATCGAGCAACCCCCACCGAAAGTATGTCCCCATGTGTCAAAATTTGAGAGTTGTATGGGTGTATATATACATTCTGCATATTTTCATATGTCATTCCATAACCTGTCTTGCAATTGAAAAGCATAATATCGAACGTGTCTTACACAAGATTAGAGCACTTGTAGAAATGGAGAAAACACCAATTCGGCGATTCCGCAATATATGCGTATTTTGCGGATCGCAATTTGGTAAAGATGGAGAGTTCACCACAGTAGCTCTTGATCTTGGTAGGACATTAGCTGCGAGGGGTATTAATTTGATTATGGAGTGGGTTAGTCTGGGTGTAATGGGGTGTGTGTCGACAGTGCATCCTTGGATGGAAGTAAAGTTCTCGGAATTATCCTAAACCATAGCTGTGCGAGATATCTAGGAAACACAATCGGGGAAGAGTTACAAGTCTCTAGCATGCATGAGCGTATTGCACATATGATTGTTAAGTCCGATGTATTTATAGCTTTACCCGGTGGTTATGGCACATTAGAGGAGATATTTCAAATCACCTCTTGGGCACAGCTAAACATCCATAAAAAACCCCATTGGTTTGTTAAATGTCAATAATTTTTTTGATGGTTTGTTGTCTTTTCTTGATCAAGCTGTAGAAAAAAATTTTATATCACCATCAGCGAGGCAAATCCTTGTTACAGCTTCAACGGCAGGGGAGTTAATGAACAAAAACTAAAGAATTCGTTTATCGCCGGATCCAACAACAGCTCGGGTGGGGATTGATTGGTTTGGAGAAAGCAACAAAAGGCGTCAACTAGATTTAACCCTTCATCTGTAATCTCTATTTGCTGGTTTGCTTTGTTTTTGTTTGCTTTCTTTTTAGTGTGTTTATTTGAGATTTTTCATGTCGTTTTTTTTGAGCTTTTTTAGGTTATTTCTTTCGTCCCAGGTAATATTTTCTAATCTCGGTTTTTAGAGTGGTGGCCTAAAAAGTTCAAGTTCTCTTGAAACGCATTCTGGATCTCTTCAATCCATAATGGCTGAATAAGGAGGCTAACTTCTAAACTTTTTAGACCCATTCTAACTAACTTGTTTTTGTTTGCTGACTTGTTGAACTTTGTTATGTTATGAGTGAGTTTAGTTTTGCGTAATTTAGAGTTGTTATGTGTTTTTTTTATCTTTATCAGTTTTGATTCAAAAAAAAAAACAATTGTGGAAAAACCTGAGAATGGCAGAATATGGGGTTTTCTTAACTCTTGAAACGCATTCTCTCTCAATAAATCTGTAGTTTGTTTATTTCATGTTGTTTGAAGTGTCTTGGTTCTTGTTTTGTTCTTTCATAATAAAGGTATATAGGCTGGAAACCTTAAGTCTGCGGGCTACTGGTCCTAAGGATTGTTGAAATATACAATCTTGACTCAGGTGTAACAATGCCACGTACCTCTTCTCTTGCATTTTATGGGACAATGATAAGGCAATGATTGAATTAAGAATAACTCTTGGAAAATGATAAATGATGCATGGATCTGTGTGCTTGAAATGTTATTGGTTTTCGCTTTGCTTTTGATTCCTTGCGCAACATTGAGCACTGAGCTATTATCACTGAGTTATTTGTTCACTTAGAGAAAGTTTATGTAATTTAAATGTTTCTTCAGATTTTAATGAATTCTAGAACTTGTTGATGGTCACTCGAGGCGAAATCCTAGACTGTGCAACATTGGGGAAATGATTTAGGCCATCTTTGGACCGTTTGAGCCTTAATAGCCAACCTTGATGAAATTGATCCCTAGTTACCCCTTTGAGCCTCTGTAAGCCTTTTTCTTTGTTAACTCACTAAAAGATTTCCTACCTCAAATGAATTTGTTCCAAACAGTTTATCCCTTACCTATGAGCATGTAGATCATTCACAATTAAATTTTGAGCTATGTTCTGGTTTTGGGGAGTTAGAGGAGGTTGGGATGTGCCATGAACAATGCAAGTGAGTTCTATTGTGCTTGTAAAAAAAAAAAAGAAAAAAAAGAAAAAAAAGAGCCAATCTGTACTTATCGTCCACGTACTTACACATTGAGGACAATGTGTTGGTTAAGTGTGGGGGAGGGGAAGTGTAATTAAAAAAAAAGAAAAAAAAGAAAAAAAGAAGAAGAATAAGAGATCTATACCCTTAAGTGTTCTTAAAAAGAATGAAACAACAAAGTGTGGGGGTGTAGTTTTTTTTTGTTTTCTGCAAAAAAAAAACAGATCGAGTGTTCTAAATAAGTTTGGGAGAATAACCTGGTGAATTGAAATGAAGTTGTGTTATAGGGTTGAGCTCTACATAGTCTTGAATGATTTATGTGTTTCTGGGTGATTTAAGCCAAATTATTATCCTTTATCATACCTTCACCCAAGCCAAATGTTACAAGCTTAATAAAGTCCTACTTGATCCTTCGTGTTGTGCTGGTCTACATTAGTGGAGAGTGACTTGAAAAGCAGGCCTATGGAGTTCGTTTATACACACATCTTTACTATTAAATATGACTCATTTTTATGCATAAACTCATCCGGGTTACAAGTGATTAGGTGAGAATGGCTCTACACACACACACTTGAGGAATTGAAGTGAAGCTAAACTAATCTTTGAGATGAAATTCTCGATCAAGTGCATTATTTTGAAGTTTTCCTTGGGTTGTAATTAAGTACAATCTTTGAGGCCTATTTTCAACTTAAAACATGTGTGTTTTAATTTTTATTTGATTCTGTTTAGATTTAGTTTTGTTTTCATATCGTTGTAGTTGCTCGAGGACTAGCAAGTCTAAGTGTGGGGGAATTTGATAAGTGTCTATTTATATATCATTTTCATATCAATTCGTCCATGTTTCTTTGCTATATTCCTTGGTATTTTTATGTTTTGTGTGGTTTTGATGTTTGTAGGAGTTTTGGAGCAACTTGCACAAAAATGGAGTAAAACCCTTCATTTTCACCTCTGCTAGTCAGTGATCTTCTAGGATTTAATTGTATTGATATACAATGAACCCGATGACATGTTATATACCGTTGGAAAGCTCTCGAAGTCTATTTTCTGGAGAAATTTACGGTTTATAAATCCATTCAGTGTACAAAAGTTGTAATTAAAACAGTGTGAGATGTATAGAAATATAATTCCACAAGCACTGTAGCATGTATAATACGGGGCACTGTAGCAAGTCACCGTAGCAGAGTATTTAAACACATTTTAGGGTTTTATTTTCATAACTTGAAGAGGGGAGAACGTGGTGGAGGCTGCAGCTCTGGAATTCTTTCATCTCTTGGAGTTCTTGAAGAAGAAAGGAAGCTTGGAAAGAGAAAGAACTACAATCCAAAGAGAATTACATCAAATTTGCTAAGTTTTTCCCTTCCCTTTCATTTTCTGGAATGTCTCCATGTTGTATTGTATTTACCACGTCTTAAACATGTGTAACTGAATCTGAATTGGTTGAGGGTGATTTCAAAGCCCCTGATATGGTTTTTGTAAGTTGATTGTGTAAGGAATTGTTATCCAATTCTCTCATTGAAGTTGCTTGTATTGTCCCATATTTAATGCTTATGATTGCTTGCTGGATTGTATTTGGGTGGCCAACTGAATATAATCTGGATATTGTCTATTGCTAGACTAGAAATCTTGATCCTTAATTGTCTTGAATTTCTAATCCTTAGTAGCAAAATTGTGATCAGAGATTGCAATTGGAGAATACAACCTAAGTTAAATAATCCGAGCTTGTGTGTTTATTGCTTAGATCAACCTATCTTTCTTATTGTAATGCATCCATTGAAGTAAATTTAGAGAGCTTGTTCTAGGTTGTTTAATGGATAGAGATTAAATAAAGAGCTTGTTTTATTTAACAACAAAGTAAGTAAAGATTGGGGTAATAGAGCTTGTTATTATCTACGGTTGATAACTTCAATGCTGTAATTAGATGACAATTCTACAATTAATTCGCAAATCCATATCTTGTGGTAGAGAAGGATCCCTTAACCAGCTTTCTCCCATTGATTTTTCATTCAAATTTAACTTCTGTTTTGTTATTCTTAATTTGCATTCTTATTTCATTTAGTTAATCATTCAACAAAACCCCCCCTGTTTAGTTTATCGTTGCTGTAAAATAACAAATTCAATTAGAATCAATCCTCGTGGGAACGATATCTTACTCATCACTTTATTACTTGTGCGACTAGTATACTTGCTAGTTTCGAACGCATCATGTGCCCAAGAGGTGATTTGAAATATCTCCTCTAATGTACCATAACCACTAGGCAAAGCTATAAATGCATCGGACTTAACAACCATATGTGCAATACGCTCTTGCATGCTAGAGACCTGTAACTTTTCCCCGATTGTATTGCCTACGATATCTCGTACAGCTAATGGTTTAGGGATAATGCCGAGAACTTTGCTCCCTCCTAGGGATGCAACTGTCGACACACACCCCATTAACCCAAGACTACCCCCTCCATAAATCAAATGAATACCCCTCGCAGCTAATGTCCGACCAAGATCAAGAGCTGCTGTTGTAAACTCTCCATCTTTACCAAATTGCGATCCACAAAATACGCATATATTTTGGAATCGCCGAATTGGTGTTTTCTCCATTCTACAAGTGCTCTAAACTTGTGTAAGACAATGATGCACGTTAGGTATTATGCGATTCAAGTGCAAGACAGGTTATGAAATGACATTTCAAAATATGCAGCATGGATATATACACACGTAAACTCTCAAATTTGACACATGGGGACATAATTTTGGTGGGGGTTGCTCGATGCAGATTTATCGCCCCGAGATTTGAAAAAATAGATATGCTTTCGGTGGGGTTTGACAAAACCTCCACACTTGTCGCCCACGTGTGCATGAAAAATGGAGATAAACTTTCAGTGGGGTTTGAAAAAAACCGCCACACTTGTCTCCCACGTGAAGCATGAAAAGTAATGATATACTTTCGGTGGAGGTTGACAAAACCTCCACACTTGTCTTCCACGTGTGCTTATATCATGGGGTAGTCATCTGGTTTGTCAAAAAGAAAACTTGAAATTAAAACAAACAAATTCAACAAATGATAAGTGTCTATTTATATATCATTTTCATATCAATTTGATGCGTTCGAAACTAGCAACTATACTAGTCGCACAAGTAATAAAGTGATGAGTAAGATATCGTTCCCACGAGGATTGATTCTAATTGAATTTGTTATTTGAAAGCAAAAACAGAATAAATGGGGGGGTTTTTTTGATTGATTAACTAAACTCAAATCGAAAGCAAATGAAGAATAATACAATGCAAAGTTAAATCAATTGAGAGATACACAATGAAAGAAATCTGGTTAAGGGATTATTCTCTACCACAAGATATGGATTTGCGAATTAATCACAGAATTGTCATCCAATTACACCATTGAAATTTCAACCGTAGATAACAACAAGCTCTGTTATCCCAATCTTTCCTTACTTTGTTGTTAAATAAAAACAGGCTCTTTATTTAATCTCTATCCATTAAACAACCTAGAAAAAGCTCTCTAAATTAATCAAGGCGTGTGATGCGTTCGAAACTAGCAAGTATACTAGTCGCACAAGTAATAAAGTGAGGAGTAAGATATCGTTCCCACGATGATTGATTCTAATTGAATTTGTTATTCGAAAGCAACAATAAACTAAATGAAGGGGGGTTTTGTTGATTGATTAACTAGATGAAATATTAATGCAAGTAAAGAATAACACAATGCAAATTTAAACAGATTTAAAAATCAATGAGAGAAACCTGGTTAAGGGATCCTTCTCTACCACAAGATTTGGATTTGCGAATTAATTGTAGAATTGTCATCCAATTACACCATTGAAATTATCAACTGTAGATAACAACAAGCTCTATTATCCCAATCTTTTTTTACTTTGTTGTTAAATAAAACAGGCTCTTATTTAATCTCTATCCATTAAACAACCTAGAACAAGCTCTCTAAATTTAATTCAATGGATGCATTACGATAAGAAAGATAGGTTGATCTAAGCAATAAACACACAAGCTCGGATTATTTAACTTAGGTTGTATTCTCAAATTGCAATCTCTGATCACAATTTTGCTACTAAGGATTAGAAATTCAAGACAATTACGGATCAAGATTTCTTCTCTAGCAATAGACAACAACCAGATTATATTCAGTTGGCCACCCCAAATACAATCAGCAAGCAATCATAAGCATTAGATATGGGAAAAATACAAGCAACTTCAATTAAAGAATTGGATAACAATTTCTTACACAATCAACTCACAAAAACCATATCAAGGGCTTTGAAATCACCCTCAACCAATTCAGATTCAGTTAAACATGTTTAAGAAC
>SNVD02000632.1:0-13705 GCA_013180625.2 Boswellia sacra | reverse complement strand
AGGCTAAATGTAGAAGACTATGTCCATCCATTGCTGACAACTGAATCTTATAGAAAAACTTATGCTAGAATGATCCATCCTTTGCCTGATCAAAGTAACTGGCCAGGTGGCAATTGTCCTAAAATTCTCCCTCCTAAGAGAGTAAAAAAAACTGGTAGGCCAAGGAAAGTTAGAAGGAGAGAACCTCATGAGTCATTTGTCAGGCATAAGAGATCTTTTATGCTGCATTATAGCTTTCGCAATGGAGATGGTCATAATAGAAGGACATGTAGGCTAATCCCTTCTAATGCAAGGGTACTAAGGGCACAAGTAAGTACCATTTTACATAGCAAATTCATTTGTAACTACAACTAACATTACTTACATATTTTTTTCTTGTTTGGCAGGGTTTGGGTGACCCTTATTCAGGACTAGGAGAAACAAGTGGAGCAAATGTCATTGTCAACCAGGTAAAACCACTACACAATTTAACCTCAAAATTAGTTCTCTACAAGCTGATAATAATAATAGTTTACGTTACTTTTTATAGGGAAGTTCCAGTCACTATCGAGGGAAGACCAGGCAAACAAGGGAACCAAGTGTTACTGACAACATATCAAGCCAACCTGAACCAAACACTCAACCAAGTCAGAATCAAGAATAGGATTTGAGTTTGAACAAAACTTCTCTATTAATATGTTTATTGGCCTATATGTAGTTCTATGAGTTTCTTGGCTTCTCAAACTATGGCTTTTTGTAGTATTCATATTGCGTACATTCTTGTAATGCATGCAAAATGCATACTGTTAGATGAGATATTTTTGGTTTTTTTTTTTTTGGATATTGTGGAGAAGCACCATTCTGTTATTTTGGATTACATAAATTAACAGTGGCCGAGCAATGTTATGGTTTGAAGGTTTTATTGTAATGTAGAGATGTGAATATGCTATGTTTGTTGCAAAATATGAATGGTCAATGCTTTATTAAATTGTTCTTGTTATTTTGGATTACATAAATTAACAGTGGGCAATGTTATGGTTTGAAGTTTTATTGTAATGTAGAGATGTGAATATGTTGTGTTTGTTACAAAATATGAATGGACAATGTTTTATTAAATTTTTCTTCAATTGGTTTGCATGCTTGTGTTGGTATCAGCTGTTAAATCTGTGTTTTATATAAAGGAAAATGCGAAACACGTAACACTGGTCAACGGTTATATCTCTAGGTTGTAGCTTTCATATCAGCTTTTATATAAAGGAGTATTACGGTCAAATGCCTAAAATTAATAAGGTTAATACCTTCAAAATTTGTTACCATTTTAATATAATAAACCTGTCCAAGGTTTCAATATTATATTATTAATTCTCATGAGGGAATGGCAATTTTGTCTACTTGCTTCCTGCCACCAACGGTCAACAATCAACAAGTAGACTTCCGTTAAATCCAACGTTTTCAAGAAAACCTCAGGAGGCAATAGTAGATTTTAGAAAATTGAGGTCCTAACCTTTATTTTTGCCTAACCTCAGGGGGCAAATTAGGATTTTCCCTATTATAAAACATAAAAGGAAATATACATATATAACTAAAAAAGTTTATGTCACCGGTTTTTATTTATCAAAGTTAATTTTAGGCTTCTCAATCTATTCTGATTTCTTTAATAGCAAAATGCATATAAATGTTCATTTAAAACAAAGGAAAGGTTACACATAAATAAATAAATTTATTCCCTTTAATTTTTTACAGCATATAAGCATAGTTAGAGCAAATTTGTTTCACTAATTATAAAAAAAAATATAAAATATGAGTTAAATTAATAATTTGTATTTTATAGGGAAAGATTAAAAAAATGATAATTTGTCACCTATTATCGGATCAAATTAGTAAAACATTATATATCTTTACTGTTACTATAATTTTTTTAAATCAAACATAATAATAATTATAATATTTTAAAAAATGAAAAATCTATCATTACTTCACTAATATAGAAGTTTTCAAGTCAAGTTAAGAAACCTAAAATACCATTTCAAATCAAACACTATTGTCAAACGCCATCTAAATTTCACCAAAATTCAACCTAAAGGCCCCAGATTTTTCTGTCAAAATTGAACCCTAAGATCTCACTTAAGCAAATAGCAAAATACATGTCCTAAATGTTTATAATAATATCTAAATCATGTTGCATTCAAATTATGTTATACCTTTAGCTCTTCAAATTAATCCGTTTTGCCCTCAGATTAATTAGGCAAAGTTTCAATTTTTCTCTCTTTTTTCTTAGGTTACCGTTCTAGGCTTAATTAAATATTTTGCTAATAATTTGATTATGTTTATTTACTATATGCTATACAACATTCATGCAACAAAAAAAAAAAAGTTAAATATTGCTATTTTAGGGCAAAAATATTATTCCACGTTATGAGATATTTAAAATCACTAAAGCATTTGGCAAGCTGAAAATGATACTAATATTAAATCTTAGGTTTACGTTTACCATGAAGGTTTACAGCTGGCAATTGACATCACTAATTATCAGAATCAAGGAATTGGACTGCTGCACCTTGGATTGTGAGGAAATATTTATAGAATTTTAATTAAGTTAATTAGTTTCCTAGAAAAGGAAAAGGATATGGTTAACAAGTGACGTCTAGTGACGACGTGGAACATGTATGATAACTTTTTGAGATACTTCATGATCTGTCTACACTAAATTAGTAAATCAATGAAAATTACCTGTAGTTATTATTATTTTGTTTTTTTAATTTATTTATTAAATCACCTAACGATATTTTTAAAATTTTCGGAAGGGATTCAATAAAATTTCTCGTCACATGCAATTTTGTTAAACGTTTAGTAGTTGAAATCTGGTAAATTCACAAGTTAATAGTTGAAATTAGACAATAATTAATAGTTGAAATCTTGTTAAGCGTTTAGTGGTTGAAAGTGACTTGCTGCCATGCATCCTTAATTCACGTCTTGCTTTCACAATTAAAGGTGAAATTTATTACTCAAAAGTAAGGATGGGATTGAATTAAAAGCCGGTCATTTGTACGCATGATATTCATGAATATTATTATTATTTTTCACTTATTGGTAGTTAAGAGACCACAAATGTCAAATTCATGCTTGTGCTTCTAGTATAGTAGTTGAAATATTCTGCTCATGCGTTCATGAATGTATATGTTACGTGAATGCGTTTTTGTTTGTTTCTTTTTCTTAAACATTTGCTTGTTTATTTATTTTGCCTATGTAAAACTTTTCTCTATATCACGTAAAATTGAAAATAAACAATTAATTATTAACCTTATAGTTGGGGCTCCTATTAAAAAGAAAAAAGATATTCTTATCGGAAGTTTTTTTTTTCTTCGTTGTAAAATTAACCATAGAGAGACAAATAAACTAATTACGACAACAATAAGTTGTTTCTGGTTACACTCGTATTAAACATGGATCCATTTTAATATGACAGTTAACGAATATTTAATTTTGTTAATTAATTCACTCTCTAAAATTCAATGGAAACATATGCTTATTTAATCGTTGGAAATAAATTACCATATATTTATTTTCATTTTAGGTCATAAGATTTTAAATAACAACACTTTTATATGTAGCATAAAATTTAAAAATTAATAGTGTCATGCAATATATGGTGTTATAAGAAAACACTATTTAGTTTGGTGGCGTTTTATATATATTTTTTACCACTTTAATTTATCAGAAAATATAAATGACCAATTAAGTTTGATATTCCTTCAAAACAATAGCAAATCAGACATGACTTCCACTATATATATCCTGGTACCTTTTATTTTAATTCCACGTTTGAGATCAAGTCACGAAGGAAAGAAAATGATTTAATATATTTTGTAATCTGATGAAGAATATTTCAATAAACAATAATTGTAAATACCTATTTCAAAATAACAAAGAGGAATTAATAAAAAAAAAAGGAAGCGGCAAGCAGATCAGCATTATACACATATCAAAATTAAATTCCTCATAAATGTTTATTACAAAAAATAGACGATTTTTATGTAGTTTTTCAATAAGGAAATTAGCTAAGACCATCATTTTAATTTAACCAAATTATCTACTACCATATTCTGCGTGAATTTCACATGTCATGATCCCAATAAAACTTACATCATTTAAAACTTAACTATTT
This sequence comes from Boswellia sacra, assembly GCA_013180625.2. NCBI lineage: Eukaryota > Viridiplantae > Streptophyta > Magnoliopsida > Sapindales > Burseraceae > Boswellia > Boswellia sacra. Next base: position 9,561 of record SNVD02000632.1, on the reverse strand, counting down.
TGGTTGTATTTTTCTAAATGTTTTTCGCCCAATATTTTTTTTTCTTTTTACCACTCTATTTTAGTTTTTAATCAGTACTACGAATGCAAGGGTAAAGTAAATTTATCACTATATAACGGGGAAAAAATGGGAGAACTTCTTGTTTGATGTAAGCTTACACAATACAGGTTTCATTTACCTCAAAAATAAATAAATAAATACCGTTATACCGCACGGGTTGCGGGCATGATGTGTGGAGCGCACACGGGAGTTGGGCACGACACAGCGATGCAACGCGTACGTTGGGGCAACGTAGCACAACAACACGAGCACATGTATGCATGCGGGCTGGGACGCTTGCAAGGCAGCAAGCACGCGAACGGGTAGCGCACACTATGCAGCGACATGGCGCATGGCATCGGGAGACATGGCGCGCAGCGGTGGTTCATGGTGCAAATGGGTGTGTTAGTAGGCATCAATCATGGCACATGTCCAGGAGGATTGTGGCTCCTAAAATTGAGGAGGTAGTGGGCTGGAAGTTATTTCCTAAGGTATAGGAAGTGGCAGCACACATGGTGGGCTGCAACTTCCCCACTAACTTGGCGGTTGAGAGGACTCAACCATGTCCTTAAAAGTAGGAATGAAAGTGGGAAGTTATTCCCATGTTCTATGCCATGATCTCCACTCATGGGTAGTTATGCTTGTGAGGGGAAGTGGGAAGTTACTTGGGGAAGTTACTCCCATGATTCAAGGCCATGATCTCCACTCATGGATAGTGGGGGATGCTTGTGAGAGGAAGTGGGTAGTTACTCGAGGAAGTTATTCCCATGTTCCATATGGAGTGGGAAGTGGCTCGAGGGAGTTATTCCCATGTTCCATATGAAGTGGCAAGTGGCTCGAGGGAATTATTCCCATGTTCCATATGAAGTGGGAAGTGGCTTGAGGTAGTTACTCCCATGATCTCCACTCATGGGGAGTGGAGGAAGCATGTGGCTACGTAGGAGCGTGCCACCTTGCCTAGTATTTAGAGTTGTCAACTACATGGACCATGTGGCGTGCAGCACATGGATCTACGACCTATCAACCAGGGGTGTTGGTTGGTGTTTTGCCTATAAATTGTACCAAGGGTGGGGGCTGGAAAAGAGGAGACACGAACTAGATACAACAAGAGTGTACACGCATTGAGAGAATTGCTTGAGGAAGCAATTGTGCTTGTAGCTTATGTGAGTAGGCTAGAATGTGTTTCCAGCTCAATACCTTGAGGCGGCATTTTTAATCTTTTCTTTGAGGGAATAAAGAAAAGTTGGAAGTCGATGCTTCCGTAAATTCGTTGTGCCTTGTCTTGAAAAGTTTGTGTGTGCATTACGTGCAAATTTTGCGTGTTAACCTCGAGTGGCCTAGAGTGCGGTTTATCAAGTAGTTGGCTAAGTAGGTGCTTAGCGCTATCGCAGAGCAATCCGCCTATCAGAAAAAAGTCCTGTGACAAATTGGTATCAAAGCCAAGGTTGGCGAGGAGGGCCAGGTTGGCGAGAAGAGCCAGGTTGGCGAGGAGAGCCAGGTTGGCCAAAGGAAGCTAGGTTACGAAGAGGTCCAGTTTGGCTAAGAGGGCCAAAGTGGTATTCGAGCCTGGTTGTGGCAAGGGCAACCCGATTGATGGAGTCAATCAGGTTGTAGCAAATACAGCCCAATTGGTGGAGTCAACTAGGTTGTGGCTAAAGGAAACTAGGTTGGTGGAGTCAACCAAGTTGTGGCAAAAAGGCCAAGGTTAACAAAAGCACGTTTGAAGGGTCAAGCGTGATTCAAATCTGTCCACACACATTTGGGTGATTTTTCGAGCATAATGAGAGACAAGACCGCTCAAGGATAAGTTGGCTTGATTGGTGTAACATAGACTATGGAGAGTCTAGTGCAGCAATAAGAGATGCGTAGGGCTGAGATTGCAACCTTACATGGAACTATGGAGGAGTTCGTGTGTGAGGAGGACGCCAAAGGGGAACAACCAATGATTGAGACGTGGGAAACACTCAAGCGGGAATTGAAAGGTCAATTCCTACCTTGCAATACAGGGTGGCTTGCAAGGGAAAGCCTAAAGAAGCTCAAGCATACGAGTTTTGTGTGTGAGTATGTGAAGGAATTCAACTATTTGATGTTCAAGAACATGTCGGATGAAGACAAGCTTTTCAACTTTTTGTCGAGATTGCAGCCTTGGACGCAAACGGAGTTACGTAGGCAAGGGGTAATGGATTTACCAACTGCAATTGCTGCTGCAGATGGTTTGGTGAACTTCCCTTTCGAGGCATTTTCCATGCATGAGAGGAAGAAGCCCAAGGGAACAAAGAAGGCTGGAGTTTCCAAGGGAGAGAACACGGAAGACGAGTCCAGCAAGGCCAAACAAGGGGATTTGCAGTAGGGCAAAAGCAAGCTTACGGGGTGCTTCATTTGTGACGGACCTCATAGGGCAAGGGACTATCCAAGACGGAGTGAGCTAAATGCTTTGCTAGCGGAAAGCGAGCCACGGAAGGCCAAAAATGAGGTAATTCCTATGCGCACGAGTCCTTTAATGTGGAACAACATTTATGGGATGTGTGATTCGATGGGGCTCTTGTACATATGGGTATTCATCAAGGGCAATCTGTACACGCTATGTTAGATACGGGGGCTACACACAATTTCCTTTCTTCAAGGGAAGTGGAGAGGTTGGAGTTGTGTTCAGAGAGCTCCTCGCTAGAGGTCAAAGCAGCAAACTCTACAATGTCGATTTGTGGAACACTATCCACGACTATACGGATTAGCTCGTAGGAGGGGCCGGTGAATTTGACCTTGGTTTTATTGAGCGATTTTGAGCTGACACTGGGGATGGAGTTTTTTCTTCAGTACAATGTGGGTTTGATTCCTTATTTGCGTACGGTATCCATACCGGATCTGGGGAATTCGGTAGCAGTGAAGGCTTAATTGTTGACTAGTGGCAGACGTGGAATGAGGCCATTCTAGTCAGCTAGGCAATTGGAGACGGGTTTTGACATGGGAGTGGACTCCCTTTTGATGGCGCGCATATGGGTCTAGTGGAGTGGCTCGAGGTGTCGACTGTCAAGGATGCAAATGAGGTGCATCCTGGACGTCCAAAGACCCTTACCAATTGATTGATATGGGCAATCACTACAGTGAGAAGGCTGATGGTGCGATGACCTCCTGACATCAGTTCCTTACCAGTGGCTTATATCCGAGCTAGGGAGCAGCGTATGGTAAAATGAGTGGCTGAATGAGGTCAAAATTCAGCACGGAGAGTTCATTTGGCGTGTTGGTATCATGGGGATGCATTGTAGTGATAGAATGGTGCTTTCATGGGTGAATGCACTGAGGAAATGAAGGCACAGGTCTTCAACAGCCTTTGAGGGATGATGAGAAACTAATGCAGTCGTTTCGGGGGAATTCATTCATGCGTAGCAAAGTTGGCAAAGAATCATTCTTGTGGGATAGATTGATTCGAGAAACGTGGAGTTTCATGCGGTACTACATACCTGCCCGATGGATTGAGGCAGCTGAGTTGCTATGTGGTGGCGTATCTTCTAAATCCAGAAGATAAAGAATCGTTGGTACGGTTCATGAACGGATTTTCAGTGGCATTTTTTCAACACCATAGGGGAATGGAGTTGAGTAGAGACTGTAAATCATCATCAATTTGAGGGCAAATTGATTGAGGATGATTGCGCTACGTGGGAAGAAATATGCAATAACATCGTGTGGCCGGAGTCATATGAAAGAATTGGGTTCGGGTGACTTGATACAGCCCATTAGAGTGTAACAGCAGGGAGAGCAACTAGCACATTGCATCAAGGCCTAATTCTAAGAACGACAGCTAGGGGTAGTTGTCAAATTGTTGTAGTTTTGGGTAAAGCTACAAACTGAGGTTAATCGTGTGAGTTTCTAATGCCTTTAGAGACTTGGTTGATTGGGTGGGCACCAACAAGTCAAGGAGCTCCTCTTTTTTTCGCGAGATAATAGGACAAGGATGTCGAGATCCTTGATCATTGGAGTTGGAAGAGTTAGATAAAGGGAGTATCTAATTTCGAGGCAATAGCATGTGGGATTGCTATTTGGGAGAGGAAGATCACATGATGATGAAAAATGCGGAGGGAAACAACGTCCTCCTTCCGACAAGGACGTTGGGCTCTTCTAGTGGGGGTGGTTTGTTACACCCTTAATATTCACACGTGGCTGGCATAGCATGCCTTACTCTATGACATGGCTTGGATGGGGCTGCAAGGGTGCATGTCTACTAGAAGCGTACAGGTGAACGCTTAAGCGAGGTGCGAAGACGTTGCGTGGCGTGATAGAGGCATTGATGCGCAAGGAGAAGCGCAAGGCAATGTGAACGTTAACATAGGGGGATGTGTAACGCAATGAAGTAATACGCACGCATAGGAAGCGGGAGTAGTGTGACGCGCACGTGGAGATGGACGTGGCACAGTGGGATAACATGCACACATAGGTTGCGGGCATGATATGTGGAGCGCACACAAGAGTTAGGCGCGACACAGCGATGCAACGCATACGTTGGGGAAAAATAGCACAACAACACTAGCACATGCACGTATGCGGGTTGGGACGCTTGCAAGGTAGCAAGCACGTGCACGGGTAGTGCATAATATGCACGACATGGCGCATGGCATCAGGCGACATGGCGCGCAGGGATGGTTCATGGTGCAAATGGGTGTGTTAGTGGGAATCAATCATGGCACATGTCCAAGAGGATTGTAGCTCCTAAAATTAAGGAAGTAGTGGGCTGGAAGTTATTTCCTAATGTGTAGGAAGTGGCAGCACAAATGGTAGGCTGCAACTTCCCCACTAACTTGGCGGTTGAGAGGACTCAACCATGTCCTTAAAAGTAGGAACAGAAGTGGGAAGTTACTTGGGGAAGTTATTCCCATGTTCTATGCCATGATCTCTACTCATGGGTAGTTATGCTTGTGAGAGCAAGTGAGAAGTTACTTGGGAAAGTTACTCCCACGATTCAAGGCCATGATCTCCACTCATGGGTAGTGGGGGATGCTTGTGAGAGGAAGTGGGTAGTTACTTGAGGAAGTTATTCCTATGTTCCATATGGAGTGGGAAGTGGCTCGAGGGAGTTATTCCCATGTTCCATATGAAGTGGGAAGTGGCTTGAGGTAGTTACTCCTATGATCTTCACTCATGGGGAGTGGAGGAAGCATGTGACAGCGTAGGAGCGCGCCACCTTACCTAGTAGTTGGGGTAGTCAACTACATGGACCATGTGGCGTGTAGTACATGGACCATGTGGCGTGCAGCACATAGATCTACGACCTATCAACTATTGGTGTTGGTTGGTGTTTTACCTATAAATTGTACCAAGGGTGGGGGCTAGAAAAGGGGAGACACGAACTAGATACAACAAGAACGTACACGCATTGAGAGAATTGCTTGGGGAAGCAATTATGCTTGTAGCTTGTGTGAGTAGGCTAGAATGTGTTTCCAGCTCAATACCTTAGGGTGGCATTTGTAATCTTTTCTTTGAGAGAATGAAGAAAAGTTGGAAGTCGGTGCTTCCGTGAATTCATTGTGCCTTGTCTCGAAAAATTTGTGTGTGCATTGCGTGTTAACCTCGGGTGGCCTAGAGTGCGGTTTATCGAGTAGTTGGCTAAGTAGGTGTTTAGCGCTATCCCAGGGCAATCCGCCTATCAAAAAGGAGTCCTGTGACAGATTGTTACACCCTTGATACTTGTGCATGCTTGGCATAGCTTGCCTTGCGCTATGCCAAGGCTTGGATGGGGTAGCAACGGTGCTTGCCAATGAGAAGTGCACGGGTAAACGCTTAAGCAAGGTGGGATGACATGCACGCACGGGTAGCGGGTGTGATGTATGGAGCGCACACGGGGGTTGGGTGTGACACAACGATGCAACACACATGTTAAGGGCAGCGTAGCACAACGGCACTAGCACATGCGCGCATGCGGGCTGAGACGCTTGCGAGGCAGCGAGCAAGGGCACGGGTAGCGTGCAACAATGCAGTGACATGGTGCATGACATCGGGCGACATGGCGTGTAGCAGCGATTCATGGTGCAAATGGGGGTGTTAGTGGGCATCAGTCATGGCACATGCCCACGAGGATTGTGGCTCCTAAAATTAAGGAAAGAGTAGGCTGGAAATTACTTCCTAAGGTGTAGGAAGTGGCAACACAAATGGTGGGCTGTAACTTCTCCGCTAACTTGGTGATTGAGAGGACTTAACCATGTCCATAAAGGTAAGAACGAAAGTTGGTGGTTACTCGGGAAGTTATTCCAATGTTCCATGCCATGATCTCCAATCATGGGGGTTATACTTGTGAGAGAAAATGGAAAGTTACGGGTAGTTATTCCCATGATCTCCACTCATGGGTAGTGGAGGATAAATGTGGCAACGTAGGAGCGTGCCACCTAGCATAGTAGTTAGGGATGTCAACTACATGGACCATGTGGCGTTTAGCCCATGGAAATAGAACCTAGCAACCAGGAGTGTTGGTTAGCTCTTAATCTATATATTGTACCAAGATGGGTGGGCTAGGAACACACACAAGAGACACACAAGACATACCAACAAGAGAAACAAGAGAGTGCTTACTCTAGAGAGGTAAACACTTAGTGAACGGAGTAGCTAGTATTAGTGTGGGTGTTTCCAGCACACAATCTAGGGGCGGATTGTATTCTTTTCTTTTGAGACAATAAAAGAAAAGTTGGAAGTCAGTGCTTCCGTAAATCCTTTGTGTGCATTAGAAAAATTTGTAGGTTGGGTTGCGCATATTCATGCGTGATAACTTCCAAAGCGGTTTATCGAGTGGCTGGCTAAGTAGGTGTTTGGCGCTATCACAGGACAATCCGCATATCAGAAAAAAAGTCCTATGACAAGTGGTATCAGAGCACAGTTAATGTAACCTTCGTGTGACCCGTTTTCTACCTACTCACATTTTGGTTATTTTTTGAACACGATGTCTGGCGAGACACTCAAAGATAGAGTGGCACGGTTAGAGGTGTTGGGCGGCGCACCTTAGGCTCAAAACGTGGGGAGCCTAGAGGAGCAATCTAAGATGCTTATGACTGAGGTTGCAACTCTGCGTGGAACTCTGGAGGAGTTCATGCTTGAGGTACATGAGAGATGTGATGCTATTTCAGAGGACATCGCTACTTTGATGGATACATTTAAGCGGAGCCTTGCTAATGTAGACAATGAGGTGAAAATACTCAAGCATTGAGTAATGCACCGAGGGCGAGTGAGGCAATCACTTCAAAGATTAAGGTGCCAGAACCAAAAACTTTTGGCGGAGCGTGGAACCCCAAGAACTAGAAAATTTCTTGTGGGATATGGAGCAGTACTTCAAGACTGCTAGAGTGCCTGAGGCTGAGAAAGTGACTATCACTAGCATGTACTTGGCGGGTGATGCAAAGCTTTGGTGGCGCACTCGTATCCAAGAGGATGCCGATGCAACACGACCAGCCATTGAAACATGGGAAACACTTAAACGGGAATTGAAGGGTCAATTCCTACCTTGCAATACGGGATGGCTAGCAAGGGAGAGCTTGAAGAATCTCAAGCACACAAAAGCTGTGCGGGAGTACGTAAAGGAATTTAGCTCTTTGATGTTGGACATCAAGAACATGTCAGACGACGACAAGCTTTTCAATTTCATGTCGGGATTGCAGCCATGGGCGCAAGCGGAGTTGCGTAGGCAAGGGGTGAAGGATTTACCCAATGCAATCGCTACTGCAGATGGCTTAGTGGACTTCAAGCTTGAGTCTTCTTCTCCACCTAAGAAGTCCGAGGGAAAGAAAAAGTCCGGAGCTTCCAAACATGATAGCAAGAAGCCGAGTCCACCAAAACCAATCAAGGGGATTCGCACAAAAAGAAAAGCGGGAGTATGGGGTGCTTCATTTGCAATGGACCTCATAGGGCAAAGGATTGCCCAAAGCGAAGTCGGCTTAATGCCTTGGTGACGGATAGTGAGCACAAGGAGAAAGAGAAGGAGGTACTTCCTACTCGTATGAATACTTTGCAATTGTTGAATAACATATATGACATGTGCAATACTACGGGGCTCATATATGTTATGGTGTATATCGACGGGCAAGCGCTGTACACTATGCTTAACACGGGTGCTACACACAATTTCTTAGCATTAAAGGAAGTTGATTGACTAGAACTTGGCATAGAGAGCTCAACATCTCAAGTGAAGGCAGTGAACTCAGGAGTGATGCCAGCATGTGGTATGACTTCTGCGAACATACAGATTAGTTTGTGGGAAGGGTCGATAAATTTGACAATAGTGCCCATTGATGACTTCAACCTAGTACTGGGTATGAAATTCTTTCTCCAGTATAATGTTTCTTTGATTCCTTACTTACATACTATAGAAATACCAGATCTTACGAATTCGGTTACTGTGAAATGCCAACTGTTAGCAAAGCATGAGTGGAGTGCCATCAATCTAGTCAGCTAAACAGTTTAGCACATGCTTGAGGAGAGGAGAACCTTCATATGTGGCGACACTTGTTGAGATCAAGCCAGATCAGGTTGCGGAGGTACCTGATGCATATGCTGCCTTGTTGGAGGAGTTCGCGGATGTAATGCCTCTAACGCTCCCAAAAGCTTTGCCATCGAGACGTGCAATTGATCACCACATTAAGCTGGAACCTGGTGCAAAACCCCCTGCCCAAGCTCCTTATCGAATGGCACCTTCCAAGTTGGCGAAACTACGAAAGCAACTAGACGAGCTGCTGGATGCGGGGTATATTCAAGCTCCCTATGGCATGCCAGTGTTGTTCCAGAGAAAGCGGGATGGTACCTTGCGGATGTACGTGGATTATCATGCATTAAACAAGGTGATGGTAAAGAATAAGTATCCAATCCCCAATGTTGCAGAATTATTCGATTGTTTGGGACAAGCCTCCTACTTTACAAAGCTGGATTTGCGTTAAGGGTATTGGCAAGTTCGGATTACAAAGGGTGATAAATCGAAGACGGTATGTGTCATTAGATATGGTTCTTTTGAATTCCTTGTAATGTCGTTTGGGCTTACTAATGCCCCAGCTACTTTTTGCAATTTAATAAATGATGTCCTTTATGATTATCTTGATCGTTTTGTGGTTGTCTATGTAGACGACATTATGGTGTATAGTGAGACCTTGGATGATCACCTCGATCATCTTAGGCTAGTGCTCTCGAGGTTGCGAGCGCACCAACTTTATGTCAAGAAGGAGAAATGCGAATTCTATAGACGGGAAGTGATGTTCCTAGGGCATTGGGTGAGCCAAGGCAGAATTCGGATGGATGAGAGGAAGGTCAAGGCGATACTTGACTGGCTCGCACCAACAAAAGTGAACGAATTGAGATCTTTCTAGGGGTTAGCTAACTATTATCAGAAATTCATTGAGGGATACTTGAAAAAGGTAAGTGCTCTCACGGATTTGCTAAGGAAAGATCGCCAATGGGAATGGATGGAGGCACAACAACATGCTTTCGAGAAAATAAAGAAGGCAGTGGCGTCAGAACCAGTGTTGAAGCTACTCGACTTTGGGAAGCCATTTGAGGTACACA
>SNVD02000629.1:0-13860 GCA_013180625.2 Boswellia sacra | reverse complement strand
TGAGGAGTAACATATGAAGGAATATGGGTTTTAGGATTTACCTTAGAAGATGATGTTTTATTCATGGTGGGAGTGGTATCATCCCCTTCATCAGCTTGTGATTTCTTTGGTGGCATCTCTAATTGCTTCCCACTTCTCAAAGTTACAGCACTAGCATTCTCTCTTGGATTGATCACCGGCTGAGAAGGTAAATTTTCTGAGCTTTGACTCTCAAATTTGCTCATGTTAGTGGCCAATTGTCCCATTTGATTTTCCAGGTTTTGGATACTTGCCCTAGTTTCCTGCTGAAATTGCATTGTGTTAGTGGCAAGTGCTTTAACAATCTCCTGGAGAGACATACCTAAATTTTGTGGAGCTGGTTGTGGTTGTGCTTGAAATGGTTGCTGCACCCTTGGTTGATTGAAACCTAGTGGTCGATTTGGTATGGCATTTGGGGCAATTGGGGGGGGGGATGATGCCATATCGTAAATTGGTAGGGGATCTCCCATCCTGTAGATTAAATTATTGGCGAAAGGGTCATACCTTGCCTTGGTGTCCTGAAAGTCAACCCATGGCATGGCTTGCTTTGTATACTCCTTCTTGCAAAGGTGGACAACATGTCAGTGGATGGTCCATGGCAAACTACCACACATGCATAAGATTGCTGATATGTCCTACAGCCATTTTTTTTTACAAGAGAGTGTAGTTCACAAAGGTGTTGCAAGTTTGAAGTACTTACCTCATTACTCTTTTTGGTAGTTGTGGCCAAATGATGCTGAATTGTTGGGAGTTCGCTGCATGTCACTAATCAAAAGTCTTGCAACATTCGGTGTTTTATTAACTAGTGCTCCACCACTAGCAGCATCAATGATACTCCTTTCCATTGGTAAGAGACCCTCATAGAAATATTGAATTAGGAGTCCATCACTAATTTGGTGGTTTGGACAGCTAGCACATAACCTTTTAAATCTCTCCCAAAATTCATGAAGTGATTCTCCATTGTGTTGTCGAATGCCACTAATATCTTTTCTAATATTTGTAACTTTTGAGGTTGGAAAGTATTTCTCCAAAAAGAGTTTACTCATCTCATTCCAAGTGGTAATGGTACCTGGTAGTAGATAGTATAGCCAATCTTTTGCCGAATCTGCTAATGAGAATGGGAAAGCTCTCAATTTAATTTGCTCTTCAGAAACGCCGGTTGGCTTCATACTTGAGCATACCACATGAATTTCTTTGAGGTGTTTGTTCGGATCCTCTCCTGCAAAACCATGAAATGTAGGCAAGAGATGAATCAGTCCAGATTTAAGTTCAAAATCTATCTCAAAATTGGTGCTTATGCATAGCGGTTGTTGATGAATAATTGGAGCCGCTAACTCCTTAAGAGTCTGATCGTTTTCCATTGCCATTGCTTCCGATTTAGATTTGATTGAACTGCAAGAAGATGGGAGGGAAGTATGTCATGCAAGGTCAAATTCTGGAGGTGGAGTTGAAATTGACCGATTTAGTCTTAAATTCGAGGATTGGAGGAACTCCTTAATTCTCTTAAGTCGTTGATCTGCCTTTCTCCCTCGGACATAAAAGCACCCTAAACACAAACAATCAGGAAATAAACAATCAAGAATGCAGTAGTAAAAAACAGAATAACAAAGCAAATGATTAGAAAAATCAATCCCCGGCAACGGCGCCCCCCCCCCCCCCCCCCCCACAAAACTTGATGCGTTCGTAACTAGCAAGTATACTAGTCGCACAAGTAATAAAGTGATAAGTAGAAATCGTTCCCACGAGGATTGATTCTAATTGAATTTGTTATTTTCCAGCAACGATAAACTAAACAGGGGGGGTTTTGTTGAATGATTAACTAAATGAAATAAGAATGCAAATTAAGAATAACACAAAGCAAAGTTAAATTGAGTGAAAAATCAATGAGAGACACTTGGTTAAGAGTTCATTCTCTGCCACAAGATATGAATTTGTGAATTAACATAGAATTGTAATCCAATTACAGCATTGAAGTTATCAACCGTAGATAACAACAAGCTCTGTTATCCCAATCTTTCCTTACTTTGTTGTTAAATAAAACAAGCTCTTTATTTAATCTCTATCCATTAAACAACCTAGAACAAGCTCTCTAAGTTTAATTCAATAGAAGCATTACGATGAGAAAGATAGGTTGATCTAAGCAATAATCACACAAGTTCAGATTATTTAACCTAGGTTGTATTTTCCAATTGCAATCTCTGATCACAATTTTGCTACTAATGATTGGAAATTCATGACAATTACGGATCAAGATTTCTAATCTAGCAATAGACAACAACAGATTATATTCAGTTGGCCATTCCAAATACAATCAGTAAGCAATCATAAGCATTAGATATGGGAAAATACAAGCAACTTCAATTAGAGAATTGGATAACAACTTCTTGCACAATCAACTCACAAAATCCATATCAAGGGCTTTGAAATCACCCTCAACCAATTCAGATTTAGTTACACATGTTTAAGAACGTGGTAAATACAATACAACATGGAGACATTCCAGAAAATGAAAGGGAAAGGGAAAACTTAGCAAATTTGATGAAATCTCTTAGGATTTGTAGTTCTTCCTCTTTCCAAGCCTTCAATCTCCTTCAAGAACTCCAAGAAATGAGAGAAATCCAAAGATGCAGCCTCCTCCACGTTCTCCCCTCTTCCAGTTATGAAATAAAACCCTAAAATGTGTTTAAATACTCTGCTACAGTAACGTGCTACAGTGTCCCGTATTATACATGCTACAGTGATGTGTGGAATTACATTTCTACACTTCTCACACTGTTTTGATTACAACTTTCGGTACACTGAATGGATTCATAAACCGTAAATTTCTCCAAAAAGTAGACTTCGAGAGCTTTCAACGGTATATGATATGTCATCGGGTTCATTGTATATCAATACAATTAAATCCGAGAAGATGGTGACTAGCAGAGGTGAAAATGAAGGGTTTTACTCCATTTTTGTGCAAGTTGCTCCAAAACTCCTACAAACATCAAAACCACACAAAAACATAAAAATACCAAAGAATATAGCAAAGAAACATGGACGAATTGATATGAAAATGATATATAAATAGACACTTATCATCATCTTTGATTTATTGACTCGTAGTGAAACTCCATCTAGGAACAGACCATCAGCAAGAACTTCATCTCCAATCCTTAAGCAGAGTACATCTCTAACGACTATTTGGCCGACCGATGTTCGTTAAAGTTGTTGGCCTTCACAGCATTAGTTTTTCTATTGTTCTCAACTTGCAAATCTTTTTCAATTGTTTATTTTCAAAGTTTGTTGACAGAGGAGATAACAACATCAAGAAAAATAGCTATGTATATGCTTCCACCATCATGCCATCCTTTTTTTCAAGCCATGCCTTTTGCAGGCGGTTTCTTGTGATTGTTGAAACCAAATGCCTTACGCCTCCTTGCAATGTCTTTGTCATCACTAGGTATCCCAATCTCTACATCCATATCGAGGGCATGAGCTATTCCCTAATCCCTCCCAAGTCTTAAAGTTGGTTCAAAATCTTTTTCCTTCAAAAGTGCAGGGAGACTTGTAAATTTGATCGATTCTGAAGCATTTATTGCTTGGATTACTGTTTTCAATGGTGTTTTTTGTACTGTGTTTATTGGCTACGACATTTTTTGTAAGAGATGGTTGTATTTTGGAATGATATATGTCAGCAACAGTCAAGTAGAGTCTTTTTTTGAGTTTGCAAAAGGGAGCTAGGGCCATCAAGTAAAAACAAAATGTAACCTAAGTTGTCATGAAACATACTAAAAATGTTATAAAAGTACGGATGGAACAATATATTAAAAACATAGATGAGGTTAGTTTGCCCAGCCAAGCTCATAGAGTTGTCCGCTTGTTGATTTCAAGGTTTATTTGCTTGATAATTTCTCCCAATGTTATGTTGTTTCCAATTGAACTCACAAGCATCCGTGCATACCCTGAAACAACCTTGGTTCTAGAAACCAAGAATGGATTGTTGTTGCTGTTTATCGCCACATAGTCTTTTTTGCTCCGTTAAGCTTAATTCATCCATATGTGTTCCCATCCAATAACAATCCATCAGCGGGAATTGAGGCAATTGACATCTCCTATGGGAATCTCAAGCTTTGAAACTCGTTGTTTTTGCTCATTTCTAATAACGTCAACCTAAACATTGTTGCTTGCTCTTGATAACAAGCCGAATCATCTGCCATACGATGATAGTTGCTTACAGTGGATATAGATATGACTAGAAGGATGCTAGCAAATATGCTTCCGCCATCATGCTGGCCTTCTTTTAGACCATGCCCTTAATGCTAAAACTTAAAGAAATTGCAGCACAAGTCAAAAGGATGATAGTGGTGAGATCTTTAGTAGCTTCCACCACAAAATAAAAGAAGCTCTTCATAGGTAGCATCTCATATTTGTTCAAACCAAATTCTTTATATCGACGAGCAATACCTTCAACATCACTATGAATCACATTCTTTATATCAGCTTCCAGAGCATAAGTTACACTATCAATGCCTTTGTACTTTTGAAGTTGGTTTAGATTTTTCTGGTTGACAAGTCACTAAGACTAGTTAAATCAAACTTAAAGAACTTGTCTGCCTTCATATTGACAAGAAATGGAAAGCATAAAACCTTCCTAGTTTGTTTCTTGGTTTCATAATTGATTGCAAGTGAAAGTAGAGTCCTACATGTTGAAACGTGATACAATTTCTAGAAGTTATAAGTCGGTTACATTAGAAAATCAAAATTATATCAAACTGCCACATCACTTTATCAATTGAGAAGCTTGGATTTTAGTCGGTTATCAATTGCTAAAAGAATAAATTATTCAATAACTTTTCCATTCGATCAGAAATTATGATGTAGTCGATATGAAGCTACGAGAAGAACTCAGCGAGGCATGCATTCCCTTGTAAACTTTATCTTCTCAATTAAGTTGTAACAAGCTGCATGGTTTATCCAATCACATACAAACCGACCTTGGATAGATTAATTTCTCATTGTAATAAACCGACTTGTAACACCGCCTCCTATATCTATAAATAGGCACTTGTGCTCTCATTTGCAATATGTTCTATGTAACTAGTGCATTAGAAATTAAGAGTGAAAGGCACGGGTGCTCAATAACATAAGAGTCCTGCCACTTTGTAATTCACTCAATTGTGAATATAATTACTACTTTTCTATATTAAGCATTTCTAGTTTTCTAATAATGGTATCAAAGCCATGTTCAGTTATTGTAGGGCGATAAACTATTTGCCACTATGACCGTATCAAGTAACTCATCAATGCCAATATTCAATGGCGAAAACTTTGATTCTTGGTGTATTAAGATGAGGACATTCTTTGAGCCTCAGGGTTTATGGGGAATTATTCAAAATGGATTCAAACCTCCAGAAGATACTTCCAGTCTGTCCAAAGCTAAGTAGAACGAGTTAGAAGATCTAGAGCAGAAAGACTTGAATTAGTAGATATATTTTCAATAATTGTTGAAGTTATAAGTGCCAAGCAAGTGTGGGATATCTTAAAGAAGTAGTTCCACGATGATGAGGAGGTACGCCTTTCTGTAGTACAAACTCTTAGAAGAGATTTTGAGAATACTAAAATGAAAGAGTCTGAGACTATTAGAGATTACTAATCTAGAATAAAAGAGATAGTAAATCAATTGAGAATTTATGGAGACAATATTAATGATAGAAGAATTATGGAGAAAATATTAGTTATTGTCACTGATAAATATGATTCAATAGTAACTTTAATTGAACAAGCAAAAGATATAACTAAGCTCTAAGTGGTAGAATAAATAGGCCCATTGGAAGCATATGAAAAAATAAAAATGCATAAAAACGGCTCATTAGGGAATGCATTTCAATCAAAGTCTAATTTGCATTCTTGAAAGCCCAAATATGAGTAAAAAAAATCAAAAGAAATTTCTAGATGAGGAGAAGACTCTAGAAATAAAGAAAATAAAAAATATCCTCCTTCTGGCATATGCAAGAAAATAAACCACTTGGAGAAAAATTGTTGGCATCGTGGCAAACCATAATGCAACAATTATAAGAAATTTGGGCATTTGGAAAAAAACTACTGCTCAAAAGAAAGTCATGAGGCCAATAATTCAAAAAATAAAGACATGGATGGAATATTATTCTACGCTTGTTAAGCCGTATAAGAAGAAAAGAGCAACAAGTGGTTTATTGATAGTGGATGCAGTAATCATATGACTGGTGATGAAAGCATTTTTTTATGACATTGATACTATAGATAAATCATAAGTTAGACTGGGTAATGGTGGTCTAGCAGAAGCTAAAGGTAAAGGGAAAATTACTGTGGAGACAAAAAAGGGAACGAGGTTCATCCAGAATGTCCTATTAGTCTTTAGCTTGAAAAAAAAGTTGCTCATCAGTGTTGGACAGATGATCTAGAATGTTATTCTCTACACTTTAAAGGTGTGACATGCACAATTTATGATAAAAAGAACAAAAGCTTGGTGATTGCTAGAGTGAAGATAGAGCAGGGAAATTTCCTTAACCAGTGGAGATATGCTAAAGAAGCAGCAATGCATCATGACTCATGGTTATGGTATCAAAGACTTGTCATTTCAATTTCCATGGATTAAGGATTCTCTATTAGAAAAAGATGATAGAGGACTTACCTGATATTAGAGAAAAGGATGGTGCATGTGAAGGCTGTTTACTTGGGAAGTAACAACATCAATCATTTCCATTAGGAAATGCATGGATAGCAAAAAAATTATTGAAGCTAGTACATACTTATGTATGCAATCCAATGAGAACTATCATGCACAATTAGAATAAGTACTTTATTCTATTCATTGATGACTATTCAAGAATGACTTGGGTCTACTTTCCTCGTGAAAGATCACAGGTCTTTGAGATTTTCCAAAAATTCAAGGCTGATGTTGAAAATCAAAGTGGTCACAATATAAAAGCTCTAAGAAATGATCATGACAAAGAATGCACCTCCAAGTAGTTTGACAAGTTCTGTGAAGATGGAGTGGAACATCAATTGACAATTGGGTACACTCTTGAGCAAAACGGTGTATCAGAAAGAAAGAGTAGAACAGTAATGGAGATGGCAAGAGCAATGTTAAAAGAAAAAGGCTTACCAAATACATTCCAGACAAAAGCAGTCTATACATTATTTTATCTTCTAAACAAATGTTTAACTAAAGCTGTTCGAAACAAGACTTTAGTTGAAGCATGGGTGGATGTAAACCATCAACAAAACATCTCAAAGTCTTTGGTTGTATATGCTGTATAGAATTGGGATGAAGAAAAAGTTGAGAAAAGAAATATCATAGTTCCAACTCACTCACTACCTCAACTTCAACAACAAACAACAATTGAAGAATCAGATTTTGATCTAGAAACTCCAATTGATTCTCAAACTTTAAAACATGAAGACTCCCCTCAACAAGAAGAATCTCCAGGGACATTGCTAAGGAAAGTGAGATCTCTTATTGATATTTATGAATCATACAACTTCACTACATTAGAGTTAGAAAATTATGAAGCAGCTTCAAAGCAAGAAGTATGGGTGAAGGCTATATAAGAAGAAATAAAGATGACTGAGAAAAATAATACTTGGGAGTTGTAGACTATCCTAAAGAAAAAGAAATTGTTGGAGTTAAATGGGTTTACAAGATGAAGCTCAACTCTGGTGGCTCAATTCAAAACCACAAGGCAAGACTAGTTGTAAAGGGCTACTCACAACAATATGAAGTCGACTACAATGAAACATTTGCTCTTGTTGGACGTCTAGACACAATTAGAACTCTTATTGCACTTGTTGCTCAGAAGAAATGGAAGATTTATCAACTTGATGTGAACTCAACATTCTTGAACAAATTTCTTGAAGAAGATATCTATGTTGACCAACCTCAAGGGTTCGTGGTTCAAGGAAAAGAGGATAAAGTTCTAAGGCTTACAAAAACACTATATGGGTTGAAACAAGCTCGAAAAGCTTGGTATAATAGAATTGATGAGCACTTCACAAAATAAGGATTCATGAGGAGCAAAAGTCAACCGACTCTTGACACTAAGATAGAAGATCACAACATTCTTATTATTTCCTTATACGTGGATGATCTTATCTACACCGACAACAATGAGAAGATGATCAAAGAGTTCAAGGAAGATATGATGAAGACTTTCACGATGATAGACTTGAATATGATGTAATACTTTCTTAGTATTGAAATAAGCCAAGGAGAGTATGGAATTTTCATATCTCAAAAGAAATACATTGAAAGTCTACTGAAGAGATTCGACATGAATGAATGCAAGTCAGTGGTAACTCTTATCATTACTAATGAAAAATTTAGGAAGTAAGGCGATTCAGAAAAGGCAGATGCTTTGCATTTCAAAAGCCTCATTTGAAGCTTGCTCTACTTGATAGTGACAAGACCAAATATCATGGATGCTACCAGTCTTGTCTTAAGATTCATGCAGAATCCAACATAAGTTCACTACAGAGTTGCGAAAAGAATTCTTAGATACTTGCAAGGAACGAAAGATTGATTGGCTACACCGATAGCTATTAGGTTGGAATATTAGACGACATGAAAAGTACATCTGGATATGCATTCACATTAGGTTTAGGAATATTCTTATGGACATCCAAGAAACATGACAGTGTTGCATAGTATGAACGAGACTTTCATCCTGTTAGAGCGTTTGCGATCACGACACTATGTCAAAGCCTTTTTCAAGACTTAAAAGAACACAAACGAGCCACGTGTACGTTTGGAGAATAGAGTCGCCACCCAGTTATTCAAATGGGAATGAATAGGGATAATATGATCCTTTACTTTAGGACCAAAACTACCATAGATGGGTTCAAAAAGTAAGATGCGAGCCACTCATCTCGCCTGGATCTAAATTTGGCCTCCACTAGGCATACCAAATAGGAATAGCTTAAGTTGTTACACAGTCCACTTAAGTGATTTATTTTATGCACACATTTCTAATTTTATTTTCTTGAAGACATTTGAAGTGATTTTCAATCAATAGCAATTGTATATTCATACATAGAAGGAAGCGAGGAGAAAAGAGTTAAAATTTTCTCGCAAGCATGGGGGAATGATTACATCTTTGTTATTCAACAAATAAAGTAAGCCACTTCTAGCATTCAATATCACATTCATTCATATAATTTAAGTATTCAATAATGAAAAGCATATTCATGTATATCAAATAATTAATCTAAGCAATCAATTCGAGATTTGATAAATAGTGAATTCCTTGCCATTGTATGTGAGTCTATTCATACATATTCATTCTAAATAATAGTCCGTCACCATCAATGTGAGTCCACCATCACTTCATGGTATATATTCAGTCACATTCAAATCATGTCATACTCATATATTCATATAAATCAATAAAAGGTCTATTTAAAGCCATAAACTAAAATCATGGTAATTCTACGTAGATTTGATAATTCTATCATGTTAATTCTACATCATATGGCAATTTGAACATATTCATAGCAATTGTAATAAATCAAGGCAATTCTAGCCTAGACATGAGATTTCTAGCCTATTCATAGTAAATACAGCAAAATATGACAATTCTAGCCTAATCAGATTAATCAAAGCAAAGCATGACAATTCTACCCTAATTCAATCATTCAAGACAATTCTAGTATAATACTATTTCCTAGCATACTTCAAAACAATTATAAGTCTTCTTATCATGATTCTAATAATGTGCTCTTAAGTATGATTCTAAACATGTGCTCCTAAGCGTGATTCTAAATATTTACAAAGAAAATAAACTCATAATCATGTTTTTAATAAAGGAGGGATAACGAACTTACCTTAACATGCTTTTCTATCTTGCAAAATAAAAGAGGATTAAAACAATTTATAATAATCCTAAACATGCTCATAACGATCAAAATAAATCCTAGGCGTGCTTAATTTAAAGCAATAAAAAGAAAAAAGAAAATAAGAGAAGGAAGAGAGAACTACTCTCAGCACGTACCGTTTTCGAGTTTAGAGCAATATAAACACCTAAGAAAATATTAAACTAGAAAAGGACTCCTTAGAAGTATCACAAGTGTGTCCTAGAGGGAGTAAAGAGATTTCTGGATAGGAGTGAAAGTGACAAGATGAGGTCTTTTTATAATGGAAGGTTGAAGTTAAAAAGGGAAGCAGAAAACAAAAAAGGAAGGTCTTAAATGAAATTTTTCAAAATTGCAAAGGGAAGTGCCGGCTGGCTGTTGGAGGACTGTCAACCAGTGATGGGATAGCCAACTAATTGTGGGAGGATCGCCAGCCCATGGTAGGACAACTGGCCAACTGTTCAACAACTACCGGCCGATGGCCCACTAACCCTTTAGTTTCTCTAATTGTCAGTGCAGTTCCTTTTGACCTTTGGCTGTTCGATCATACATAACTCTTCAAGTTCAATTTCGATTTGTGATCCGTAAAATTTTGAGAAGTCTTTAAGGGTGAGCAAGTCATATTCGACCACTATTTGTCTCCAATTAGAAAAAAAGTTCATGCAGGCGTTATTAGGGATCTGCTAAGGCATTTTTTAAGGTAGTTAGGCCTTCAAGACCGTCTACCATAATCAACTTATGCACCATTAGAAATGGTGTAATGAGCTTTCTGAGGTCGAGATTGAGCAGTGTGCGAGGAGCTTCGTGTTTTACTTCTTGAGTAGCACTCTTTTACGAATACTTTGGGTACGAGGGAGTTGTATCTTCTTCCAATCTTACAGGATTTGGATTGAGTGGGATCGTATGATTTAGCTACTTCGGATTTGTCCTACTTGTACCTCAGTTTGGATATCGTCTGTAAATGGACACCAACATTTATCGACCTCAATTGCATCATCAAGGTACCTTTTTGTCTCCCTTCCTTTGTTCACTTTCCTGAGTGTTAGCATCAATTTTGAACTCTCGATTTTGTAGATGTAGGCCCGCGAGATAGGGGTATTTCCCTCCCTTACCCCAAAGGTGTCGATTTTTGGATATCTGCATTGCCGTCCTTTGGATGACGGATGCAAAAGGAACGATACCTCCTAAGACTTGTCGTCCTGTCTGGCTTGGATGCACGATCTCACTTGGGAGAAGGTAAGCCGACTTTACTTAATCTTTGGAAAAGACTTGGACAAACTCTTGATCATTTAGTTGACATCCCTTTTCTTATTCTTATAGATGAACTAGACGAGTTATCCTAATAATGTAGCGAGTCCCTGGTTTGCCAATATGTTTGAGATGATAGTACTATCTGATTATAGGATCTTGCTTCTGGGACCGGAGTCTAGATCATTTTACTTGGGCGCATGCATCCAAGATTGGAGCTTCAGGCCTAACAGACGCCACATTCCTCCTTTCCCACCAACTGAGATGATGAACACTCTAGGTATGTCTAGCGAGCGGGCTCTTGAGCTAGCTATGGCAGAGTTCAGTGAGCACCTTTTCTCAAATTGTGCTAAGACTTATCAAGAGTGTGTGGCCAGTATCTCTTACCTTGTAAGCGTGATTATCTGATTGCGATTACGGTATCTCGCCTTTGTTTGAATACCACTTCTATTTCATTTATGAGGCAGCGAGTCCCACCTCTGCGATCTCCTAGTCCCTAGCCTCTGATGGTCAGCATAAGAGGTCATGAGGCTCTTTTCCTTTCGATGTGGGAAGCAGTTCTGCGATCGTGACTGTAAATAGGGTACTAGGTGATCTTTGTCTGCTTCTTGACACTATTTTTGCCATTATTGATCGAGCCGAATATCCTGTGTCGCACACGTTCGACATAGGTGATGGTCAGGAGATTGCTTACGATCCTGGCGGGACCACCCATGTGAGTTTCTTGATTCTCTTTCATCTTCTTTGGATTTCATACCTGTGAACACATTTACTAACAAAGATACAAATGCAGGTACCTAGAGTTATTATGACATGATTGAGCAGATTATGTATCCAACTCTAGCTTCTTACGATGGAGATTACGCAAGATTGCTGATTAAGTATGATTTCATGTATATATGTATTACTTCACTTATTGTTTTTCATTTGGGCTAATCTTCTGTTTGTTGTTTCCAGGAGGTTGTGATTGATTATGGGAGGAGTATGATAAGGATTTGCAACAGAGGTTGCATGAGTCTAAGACCACTGGAGCACAGTAGCATGACACGATCATGGACCAATACATGACCATTCATTAATAGTAGGAGTGGATTATTGAGTAGGATACTAAGCTTGCTGCTTTTTGCAGGGTCGACCAAGAGATGATGAAGGTGATGGCCAGTAAGATTATTAGTCGGTTTTTTTAGAATCTTGATTTGATTTTTTTAGGATTTTTTGTACTTTATGATGATACCTTGCTTATTTCCTTTTGTAAAAATTTTGACTTTGATGGCACATTTATGATATACAGATCCCCTTTTGATTAAAGTTTTTCTTCTTTATCAATTTATTGCACTTTTATACAATCGCAAACATCTTTACATACGTGATTACAAAATCCCAACTATAACATGCACAACACTTGATCCTTCTTCTTTTTTTAACAATTTTCGCTGGGACCACTTAGGTTGGTGTATGTAGCAATGAACTGGCTTACACCACAATTAACTGGCTTACACCAACTTTTATTGCTTTGTGTGGGTAAGCCTGCCTTAACCCCATTTTGAGGATCTATAAATTAGAGTTTAACTTCCTCTCTTTCCCATTCACTTTTAACATGTCTGAAACAAGCTGGAAGGTCTTCCAAGCCATTTTGAAGTCCTTGGATGATCAAGAATGGCTTTTTCTTGAGCCAAGTGGGCTTTATGGGTTGAAATTTCTTCGCTAGGTAAAACTTGATACCTGTTTTCTCGATGTTGCGTCTTCCTTTTGGAGCACTCATGATCATGTCTTTTGTTTCTTCAATCATCAAGAGTTATGTCCACTATATGAGGAGTTTATCGCCATATGAGGAGCTGATGAACACTTAAATATGTATGTTTAATAAGAGCTTAGTTCATCATATTGCATTAATAGTGTCATTAAATTCCTCAACTTAAGCATATTTGTAGTCTTTCCATCTTTGGAATTAACTTCCTCTTAATTTGGTTTTGTTACAGGTTTGGTAAAATGGGCATAACTCTCTATTTATAGATCAGAATGGTGCAATTCTTAATGTATTGGAAATCTGATTCAATTGTCTACAAGATAGCATTTCACAAGCATCATCAAATTCGGGCTCTTAGTGGACCAAAATTGGGCTTGAAGTGAACCCATCTACAGTCTCGGCCCAGTCTGACCCGGCCTCAGTATTTGGACCGTATCTCTCAAAATACGTATCCAAATTGTGCAAATCAATATGTTCTAGAAATCTGAGAGAAATATCTGCAACTTTCATGAAGACATATGATTAAAATTCACAACATTTCGATGT
This sequence comes from Boswellia sacra, assembly GCA_013180625.2. Lineage (NCBI taxonomy): Eukaryota > Viridiplantae > Streptophyta > Magnoliopsida > Sapindales > Burseraceae > Boswellia > Boswellia sacra. Next base: position 434 of record SNVD02000629.1, on the reverse strand, counting down.
CAAAATGATGGTCAAAGTCGGTGCCTAATGATCCCAATTGTCAAAGATATTTACAACTAATATTTGACAATTATGCCCTTGTAATTTGACAAGTTTGCCCCTGGATGTATCTATAAATAGAGGTGCCTTGTGACCCATTAGGGCATCTTGGACTTGGCTGGAACATTTTGGCTTTGGCTAGGATCTTGTATTGTGTTTTGTGTGTTTATGTTATTAATGAATTTCCTTTTTCTTGCATTTTAGTTTCTTTCTATTATAATGTTCTTCTAATTTCCCTTTTGCTAAGGTGAAAGGGTGAAACCCTTGATATGAGAATAAGGTTCTCTAACCCTTAATATGTGCTTAATAATCATAATCTTAAGTTGCTTATATGATTTATATTTATTTTCTTAATCAATCTTGACACCACTTGTAAAGTGGAGGTCTTGATCCAT
>SNVD02000623.1:0-13564 GCA_013180625.2 Boswellia sacra | reverse complement strand
GCTTTGAGGTACTTGCTCACAAAAAAAGATGCAAAACCAAGGCTTATCAGGTGGATACTCCTTTTACAGGAATTTGACTTGGAGATCAAAGATAAGACGGGAAGTGAAAACTTAGTTGCAGACCATCTCAGTCGCATTGTCCATGACGAGGATGTACTGCCATTACAAGAAAGTTTTCCGGATGAACAATTGCTTTCTCTACATGTAGCAGCCCCTTGGTATGCAGATATTGTTAATTACTTAGTTACCAAGAAGCTACCACATGACTTGACTCGAGCTCAAAGAGACAAGATAAAAAAACATTGCCAAATATTACATATGGGATGATCCATACTTATGGAAGCATTGTTCTGATCAAGTGATAAGAAGGTGTGTTTCTGAATCTGAATTTAATTCAATTTTGACCTTATGTCATTCTTATGCATGTGGCGGTCACTTCGGACCAAAAAGAACAGCCCTGAAAGTTCTTGATTGTGGATTCTACTGGCCATCATTATTCAAAGATGCATATCTATTTTGCAAAGCTTGTGACCGTTGTCAAAGGACAGGTAATTTAAGTGCGAAAAATCAAATGCCACAAACCCCTATATACTTGTTGTTGAGATTTTTGATGTGTGGGGTATTGATTTCATGGGTCCTTTTCCTTCATCTTTTGGTAATGTTTACATTATACTTGCTGTGGATTATGTTTCTAAATGGGTGGAATCAAAAGCTACGATAACTAATGATTCTAAAGTTGTTGTAGATTTTGTGAAATCTAACATTTTTGCAAGATTTGGAACACCAAGAGCCTTGATTAGCGATAGAGGGACACACTTCTGCAACCGATCATTTGAAGCCTTGCTCAAGAAATACAACATCACTCACAAGTTGTCTACTGCATATCATCCACAAACTAGTGGTCAAGTTGAAGTTTCCAATCGGGAGGTCAAGTCCATTCTCGAGAAGACAGTGAATCCGAACCGAAAAGATTGGAGCCTATGATTGAATGATGCACTTTGGGCATACCGGACTGCTTACAAGACACCTATTGGTATGTCTCCGTACAGATTAGTCTATGGTAAGCCATGTCACCTTCCGGTAGAGCTCGAACACAAAGCATGTTGGGCAGTAAAGCTTTGTAACATGGAGATGGATGCTGCTGGAGAGCAAAGGAAGCTTCAACTGCAAGAATTGGAAGAACTTAGAAATGATGCCTATGAGAATTCCAGAATTTACAAGGAGAGAACTAAGGCATTTCATGATAAAATGATCTCCATGAAGAATTTTGAAGTGGGACAGAAAGTTCTTTTATTTCATTCTCGCCTCAAGTTATTTTCAGGTAAATTACGATCTCTATGGGTTGGACCTTTTGTTATTACTAATGTTTTTCCCCATGGTGCAGTGGAAATCAAGAGCTTAAAACCGGATAAAGTATTCAAGGTGAATGGGCACAGGTTGAAGCCTTACTATGAGAATTTAGTGATGCAGGACATCGATGAGGTACCTCTCTACGAGCCAACTTATCTTGATGGGTGAGGACAGATAACGTCAGGCTGAGGACGTTAAACTAAGCGCTTAGTGGGAGGCAACCCAATGTTTTTGAAATATAAATAAAAGAGACAAAGAAAAGAAGGTAGTATTGATCAATTTTTGTGTTTCGAGGAGATTCCTCTCATGGGCTATTATACTTGATCAGGTTTTATCTCTCTTTGCCATTTGTCTTATTTGCTTTGTTGTTTGTTTTTGACTTTCATTTGCTCTTGTGTTTTTATTTCTTTTATGTGTCTCTATTTTCCTTGTTCTTTTTCCTTTATTCTTTTCTTTTCTTTTGTTTAATATTTGATTATTCCGTGCTTCGAGTTCAGTTGTGCACTCTTGAAGGAAACATTCAAGACTTGAGTTGAAGCATTGTTCGAAGGTTTGAAACTGTGCATGATCTGGGTAGACACAGAACAAACTCCATCGCATTATCGGTAATATCTCTCCTTTTCTTCTCTTCAATGGATGCTGATATCTTTCTATCGAACCTTCGTAAATATTTCCCTTCACTTCCTCAAAATGCTGTGTTTAAAATTTATAAAGTACGGATGACTAGACTTTGGGCATTGATGCTCTTAAATGTGCCTGCTGATATCGATGGCTTATCGAAGCCAAGGTGAGATTGTCCGGTGAGCCGGACATTAATCTCGCAAAATACATGCCTGGTCTAGGAAAGAGCTACTACGCCAAGAGGTGAAGAGCGAAAAGGTTACAAGTATATTATAAATGTGCTAGATGGAATTGTAACCAGACTTGTCGTTCATTAGGTTTTGCGTCCAGGAATAGAGAAGATAAACTTTCATTTATTAAGAATGGTTTGAGTAATGAGTCGCTGGATAATGTTTTTTTAACTCTCGAGTCACATTCTTGTGGACTTGTTCAGCGTGAATTGCTTAATCTATGGACACAATTTCGTGATGAATTGCAGTGTTATAGTCTAGGGAATCTGACTAAAAACTACCCTTTTTGCCAGTTTATAAGAAAACTGGATGGGAAGCAAATCCCCGACTCATAGAAGGCGTTTCAGCCGTTACTGGACGTAAAACCAGAGGAAGATGTGAGCCACAATCACAACTACTTGTATATTTGAATGTGTGTTGTTGTTGTAGAATTTTTTTTCTTGTTTCGTTTGATCTGATTATCAATGTTGTTTTTGTGTTGTTGTTGTTTGTTGATTTTGTTTGTTTTAATTTCAAGTTTTCTTTTTGACAAACCATATGACTACCCTATGGCATAAGTACACGTGGGAGACAAGTGTGGAGGTTTTGTCAACCCCCGCCGAAAGTGTATCTCCATTTTCCATGCTTCACGTGGGAGACAAGTGTGTAGGTTTTGTCAAACCTCGCCGAAAGCATATCTCATTTTTTCAAATCTTGGGGCGATAAATCTGCATCGAGCAACCCCCACCGAAAGTATGTCCCCCTGTGTCAAAATTTGAGAGTTTTATGGGTGTATATATACATTCTGCATATTTTCATATGTCATTCCATAACCTGTCTTGCAATTGAAAAGCATAATATCTAACGTGTCTTACACAAGATTAGAGCACTTGTAGAAATGGAGAAAACACCAATTCGGCGATTCCGCAATATATGCGTATTTTGCGGATCGCAATTTGGTAAAGAATGGAGAGTTTACCACAGCAGCTCTTGATCTTGGTAGGACATTAGCTGCGAGGGGTATTAATTTGATTTATGGAGGGGGTAGTCTTGGGTTAATGGGGTGTGTGTCAACGGCTGCATCCCTAGGAGGGAGCAAAGTTCTCGGCATTATCCCTAAACCATTAGCTGTACGAGATATCGTAGGCAACACAATCGGGGAAGAGTTACAGGTCTCTAGTATGCATGAGCGTATTGCACATATGGTTGTTAAGTCCGATGCATTTATAGCTTTGCCGGGTGGTTATGGTACATTAGAGGAGATATTTCAAATCACCTCTTGGGCACAGCTAAACATCCATCGGAAACCCATTGGTTTGTTAAATGTTAATAATTTTTTTGATGGTTTGTTGTCCTTTCTTGATCAAGCTGTAGAAAAAAATTTCATCTCACCGTCAGCAAGGCAAATGCTGGTTACAGCTTCACCTGCAGGAGAGTTAATTGACAAACTACAAGAATTCGTCTATTCACCTGATCCAACAATGGCTCGGATAAATTGGTTTGGAGAAGGCAACAAAAGGCGTCAACTGGATTTAACCCTCCATCTGTAATCTCTATTTGCTGGTTTGCTTCGTTTTTGTTTGCTTTCTTTTTAGTGTGTTTATTTGAGATTTTTCATGTCATTTCTTTTGAGCTTTTTCAGGTTATTTCTTTATCCCAGGTAATATTTTCTAATCTCGGTTTTTAGAGTGGTGGCTTAAAAAGTTCAAGTTCTCTTGAAACGCATTCTGGATCTCTTCAATCCATAATGGCTGAATAAGGAGGCTAACTTCTAAACTTTGTAGACCTATTCTAACTAACTTGTTTTTGTTGCTGACTTGTTGAACTTTGTTATTTTATGAGTGAGTTTAGTTTTGCGTAATTTAGAGTTGTTATGTGTTTTTATCTTTATCAGTTTTGATTTAAAAAAAAAAAACAATTGTGGAAAAACCTGAGAATGGCAGAATATGGGGTTTCTTTAACCCTTGAAACGCATTCTCTTTAAATAAATCTGTAGTTTTTTTATTTCATGTTATTTGAAGTGTCTTGTTTCTTGTTTTGTTCTTTCATAATAAAGGTATATAAGCTGGAAACCTTAAGTCTGCGGGCTACTGGTCCCAAGGATTGTTGAAATATACAATCTTGACTCAGGTGTAACAACGCCACGTACCTCTTTTCTTGCATTTTGTGGGTCAATGATAAGGCAATGATTGAATTAAGAATAACTCTTGGAAAATGATAAATGATGCAGGATCTGTGTGCTTGAAATGTTTATTGGTTTTCGCTTTGCTTTTGATTCCTTGCGCAACATTGAGCACTGAGCTATTTTCACTGAGTTATTTGTTCACTTAGAGAAAGTTTATGTAATTTAAATGTTTCTTCAGATTTCAATGAATTCTAGAACTTGTTTGACGGTCACTCGAGGCGAAATCCTAGACTGTGCAACATTGGGGAAATGATTTAGGCCATCTTTGGACCGTTTGAGCCTTAATAGCCAACCTTGACTAAAATTGATCCCTAGTCACCCCTTTGAGCCTCTGTAAGCCTTTTTCTTTGTTAACTCACTAAAAGATTTCCTAACCTCAAATGAATTTGTTCTAAACAGTTTATCCCTTACCTATGAGCATGTAGATCATTCACAAATAAATTTTGAGCTATGTTCTGGTTTTGGGAAGTTAGAGGAGGTTGGGATGTGTCATGAGCAATGCAAGTGAGTCCTATTGTGTTTGTAAAAAAAAAAAGAAAAAAAGCCAATCTGTACTTATCGTCCACGTACTTACACATTGAGGACAATGTGTTGTTTAAGTGTGGGGGAGGGGAAGTGTAATATAAAAAAAAAAGAAAAAAAGAAAAAAACAAGAGAACAAAAGAAGAAGAATAAGAGATCTATACCCTTAAGTGTTCTTAAAAAGAATGAAACAACAAAGTGTGGGGGTGTAGTTTTCTTTTGTTTTCTGCAGAAAAAAAAATTGAGTGTCTAAATAAGTTTGGGGGAGTAACCTGGTGAATTAAAATAAAGTTGTGTTCTAGGGTTGAGCTCTACATAGTCTTGAATGATTTATGTGTTTGTGGGTGATTTGAGCCAAATTATTATCCTTTATCATACCTTCACCCAAGCAAAACGTTACAAGCTTAATAAAGTCCTACTTGATCCTTGGTGTTGTGCATGTCTACATTAGTGGAGAGTGACTTGAAAAGCAGGCCTATGGAGTTCATTTATCTACATATCTTCAATATTAAATATGATTCATTTTTATGCATAGACTCATCCGGGTTACAAGTGATTAGGTGAGAATGACTCTACACACACACACTTGAAGAATTGAAGTGAAGCGAAACTAATCTTTCGGATAAAATTCTTGATCAATTGCATTATTTTGAAGTTTTCCTTGGGTTATAATTAAGTACAATCTTTGAGGCCTATTTGCAAGTCGAAGCATTTGTGTGTTTTAATTTTTCTTTGATTCTGTTTCGGTTTAGTTTTGTTTCGTATCATTTTAGTTGCTCGAGGACTAGCAAAGTCTAAGTGTGGGGAATTTGATAGGTGTCTATTTATGTATTACTTTTATATCAATTCGTCCATGTTTCTTTGCTATATTCCTTTGTATTTTTATGTTTTTGTGTGGTTTTGATGTTTGTAGGAGTTTTGGAGCAACTTGCACAAAAATGGAGTAAAACCCTTCATTTTCACCTCTGCTAGTCAACCATCTTCTCGGATTTAATTGTAATTGATATACAATGAACCCGATGACATATCATATACCGTTGAAAAGCTCTCGGAGTCTACTTTTTGGAGAAATTTACGGTTTATGAATCCATTCAGTGTACCGAAAGTTGTAATCAAAACAGTGTGAGAAGTGTAGAAATGTAATTCCACACATCACTGTAGCATGTATAATACGGAACACTGTAGCACGTTACTGTAGCAGAGTATTTAAACACATTTTAGGGTTTTATTTTCATAACTTGAAGAGGGGAGAACGTGGTAGAGGCTGCAGCTCTGGAATTCTTTCATCTCTTGGAGTTCTTAAAGGATAAAGGAAGCTTGGAAAGAGGAAGAACTACAATCCAAAGAGAATTACATCAAATTTGCTAAGTTTTTCCCTTCCCTTTCATTTTCTGGAATGTCTCCATGTTGTATTGTATTTACAAAGTTCTTAAACATGTGTAACTGAATCTGAATTGGTTGAGGGTGATTTCAAAGCCCCTGATATGGTTTTTGTAAATTGATTGTGTAAGGAATTGTTATCCAATTCTCTAATTGAAGTTGCTTGTATTCTCCCATATTTAATGCTTATGATTGCTGGCTGATTGTATTTGAGTGGCCAACTGAATATAATCTGGTTGTGATTTATTGCTAGACTAGAAATCTTGATCCGTAATTGTCTTGAATTTCTAATCATTAGTAGCAAAATCGTGATCAGAGATTACAATTGGAGAATATAACCTAAGTTAAATAATCCGAGCTTGTGTGTTTATTGCTTAGATCAACCTATATTTCTTATCGTAATGCATTCATTGAATTAAATTTAGAGAGCTTGTTCTAGGTTGTTTAATGGATAGAGCTTAAATAAAGAGCCTGTTTTATTTAACAACAAAGTAAAGAAAGATTGGGATAACAGAGCTTGTTGTTATCTGCGGTTGATAATTTCAATGGTGTAAAAAAAAAAAAAAAAAAAATGGATGGACAATTCTGTGTGAATCGAAACACATCTCATATCTTGTGGTAGAGAATAATCCCTTAACCAGATTTCTTTCATTGTGTATCTCTCAATTGATTTAACTTTGCATTGTATTATTCTTCATTTGCTTTTGCATTGAGTTTAGTTAATCAATCAACAAAACCCCCCATTTATTCTGTTTTCGCTTTCAAATAACAAATTTAATTAGAATCAATCCTCGTGGGAACGGTATCTTACTCATCACTTTATTACTTGTGCGACTAGTATACTTGCTAGTTTCGAACGCATCACTTATCAAATTCCCCCACACTTAGACTTTGCTAGTCCTCGAGCAACTACGACAATATGAAATAAAACTAAACCGAAACAGAATCAACAAAAAAATTAAAACACACAAATGCTTTATCTCGCAAATAGGCCTCAAAGATTGTACTTAATTATAACCCAAGGAAAACTTCAAAATAATGCACTTGATCAAGAATTTCATCTCAAAGATTAGTTTCGCTTCACTTCAATTCCTCAAGTGTGTGTGTGTAGAGCAATTCTCACCTAATCACTTGTAACCCAGATGAGTTTATGCATAAAAATGAATCATATTTAATATTGAAGAGGTGTGTATAAATGAACTCCATAGGCCTGCTTTTCAAGTCACTCTCCACTAATGTAGACATGCACAACACCAAGGATCAAGTAGGACTTTATTAAGCTGGTAACGTTTGGCTTGGGTGAAGGTATGATAAAGGATAATAATTTGGCTCAAATCACCCACAAACACATAATCATTCAAGACTATGTAGAGCTCAACCCTATAACACAACTTCATTTCAATTCACCAGGTTACTCCCCAAACTTATTTAGAACACTCAATCTTTTTTTTTTTTTTTTTGTAGAAAACAAAAGAAAACTACACCCCCACACTTTGTTGTTTCATTCTTTTTAGAACACTTAAGGGTATAGATCTCTTATTCTTCTTCTTTTGTTCTTTTTTCTTTTTTTTTTCTTCTTCTTTTTTTTTCTTTTTTTTTATTACACTTCCCCTCTCCCACACTTAAACAACACATTGTCCTCAATGTGTAAGTACGTGGACGATAAGTACAGATTGACTTTTTTTTTCTTTTTTTTTTTTTTTACAAACATAATAGAACTCACTTGCATTGCTCATGACACATCCCAACCTCCTGAAACTTCCCAAAACCAGAACATAGCTCAGAATTTAATTGTGAATAATCTACATGCTCATAGGTAAGGGATAAACTGTTTGGAATAAATTCATTTGAGGTTAGGAAATCTTTTAGTGAGTTAACAAAGAAAAAGGCTTACAAAGGCTCAACGGGGTAACTAGGGATCAATTTCAGTCAAGGTTGGCTATTAAGGCTCAAACGGTCCAAAGATGGCCTAAATCATTTCCCCAATGTTGCACAGCATAGGATTTCACCTTGAGTGACCATCAAACAAGTTCTAGAATTCATTGAAATCTGAAGAAACATTTAAATTACATTAACTTTCTCTAAGTGAACAAATAACTCAGTGATAATAGCTCAGTGCTCAATGTTGCGCAAGGAATCAAAAACAAAGCGAAAACCAATAAACATTTCAAGCACACAGAACCATGCATCATTTATCATTTTCCAAGAGTTATTCTTAATTCAATCATTATCTTATCATCGACACACAAAATGCAAGAAAAGAGGTACGTGGCGTTGTTACACCTGAGTCAAGATTGTATATTTCAACAATCCTTAGGACCAATAGCCCGCAGACTTAAGGTTTACAGCCTATATACCTTTATTATGAAAGAACAAAACAAGAAACAAGACACTTCAAATAACATGAAATAAACAAACTACAGATTTATTTAGAGAGAATGCATTTCAAGGGTTAAAGAAACCCCATATTCTGCCATTCTCAGGTTTTTCCACAATTGTTTTTTTTTTTTTTAAATCAAAACTGATAAAGATAAAAACACATAACAACTCTAAATTACGCAAAACTAAACTCACTCATAAAATAACAAAGTTCAACAAGTCAGCTAACAAAAACAAGTTAGTTAGAATGGGTCTAAAAAGTTTAGAAGTTAGCCTCCTTATTCAGCCATTATGGATTGGAGAGATCCAGAATGCGTTTCAAGAGAACTTGAACTTTTTAAGCCACCACTCTAATAACTGAGATTAGAAAATATTACCTGGGACGAAAGAAATAACCTGAAAAAGCTCAAAAGAAATGACATGAAAAATCTCAAATAAACACACTAAAAGAAAGCAAACAAAAACGAAGCAAACCAGCAAATAGAGATTACAGATGGAGGGTTAAATCCAGTTGATGCCTTTTGTTGCCTTCTCCAAACCAATTTATCCGAGCCATTGTTGGATTAGGTGAATAGACGAATTCTTGTAGTTTGTCAATTAACTCTCCTGCAGTTGAAGCTGTAACCAGCATTTGCCTTGCTGATGGTGAGATGAAATTTTTTTCTACAGCTTGATCAAGAAAGGACAACAAACCATCAAAAAAAATATTAACATTTAACAAACCAATGGGTTTCCGATGGATGTTTAGCTGTGCCCAAGATGTGATTTGAAATATCTCCTCTAATGTACCATAACCACCCGGCAAAGCTATAAATGCATCGGACTTAACAACCATATGTGCAATACGCTCATGCATACTAGAGACCTGTAACTCTTCCCCAAATGTGTTGCCTACGATATCTCGTACAGCTAATGGTTTAGGGATAATGCCGAGAACTTTGCTCCCTCCTAGGGATGCAGCTGTCGACACACACCCCATTAACCCAAGACTAACCCCCTCCACAAATCAAATGAATACCCCTCGCAGCTAATGTCCTACCAAGATCAAGAGCTGCTGTTGTAAACTCTCCATCTTTACCAAATTGCGATCCACAAAATACGCATATATTTTGGAATCGACGAATTGGTGTTTTCTCCATTTCTACAAGTGCTCTAACCTTGTGTAAGACAATGATGCACGTTAGGTAATATGCTTTTCAAGTGTAAGACAGGTTATAATAATGACATTTCAAAATATGCAGCATGGATATATACACACTTAAAACTCTCAAATTTGACACGTGGGGACATAATTTCGGTGGGAGTTGCTCGATGCAGATTTATCGCCCCAAGATTTGAAAAAATGAGATATGCTTTCGGCGAAGTTTGACAAAACCTACACACTTGTCTCCCACGTGGAGCATGGAAAATGGAGATACACTTTCGGCGGGGGTTGACAAAACCCCCACACTTGTCTCCCACATGAACTTATGCCATAGGGTAGTCATATGGTTTGTCAAAAAGAAAACTTGAAATTAAAACAAACAAATCAACAAACAACAACAACACAAAAAACAACATTGATAATCAGATCAAACGAAACAAGAAAGAAATCAAATTCGACAACAACATCACACATTCAAATATACAAGTAGTTGTGATTGTGGCTCACATCTTCCTCTGGTTTTACGTCCAGTAACGGCTGAAAACGCCTTCTATGAGTCGGGGATTTGCTTCCCATCCAGTTTTCTTATAAACTGGCAAACAGGGTCGTTTTTAGTCAGATTCCCTAGACTATAACACTGCAATTCATCACGATAATGTGTCCACAGATTAAGTAATTCACGCTGAACAAGTCCACAAGAATGTGACTCGAGAGTTAACAAAACATTACCCAGCGACTCATTACTCAAACCATTCTTAATAAATGAAAGTTTATCTTCTCTATTCCTGGACGCAAAACCTAATGACCGACAAGTCTGGTTACAATTCCATCTAGCACATTTATAACATACTTGTAACCTTTTCGCTCTTCGCCTCTTGGCGTAGTAGCACTTTCCTAGACCAGGCATGTATTTTGCGAGATTAATGTCCGGCTCACCGGACAATCTCACCTTGGCTTCGATAAGCCATCGGATATCAGCAGGCACATTTAGGAGCATCAACGCCCAAAGTATAGTCATCCGTACTTTATAAATTTTAAACACAGCATTTTGAGGAAGTGAAGGGAAATATTTACGAAGGTTCGATAGAAAGATATCAGCATCCATTGGAGAGAAGAAAAGGAGAGATATTACCGATAATGCGATTGAGTTTGTTCTTCTCCCAGATATGCACGTTTCAAACCTTCGAACAATGGCTTCAACTCCCGTTTGAATGTTTCCTCAAGCTGTTGCACAACTGAACTCGAAGCACGGAATTATCAAATTAAACAAAAGAAAAGAAAAGAAAATAGAGACACATAAAAGAAATAAAAACACAAGAGCAAATGAAAGTCAAAAACAAACAAAAAAGCAAATGAGACAAATGGCAAAGAGAGATAAAACCTGATCAATTATAATAGCCCATGAGAGGAATCTTCTCGAAACACAAAAATTGATCAATACTACCTTCTTTTCTTTGTCTCTTTTTATTTATATTTCAAAAACATTGGGTTGCCTCCCAATAAGCGCTTGTTTAACATCCTCAGCCTGACGTTATCTGTCCTCACCCATCAAGATAAGTTGGCTCGTAGAGAGGTACCTCATCGATGTCCTGCATCACTGAATTCTCATAGTAAGGCTTCAACCTGTGCCCATTCACCATGAATACTTTATCCGTTTTTAAGCTCTTGATTTCCACTGCACCATGGGGAAAAACATTAGTAATAACAAAAGGTCCAACCCATCGAGATCGTAATTTACCTGGAAATAACTTGAGGCGAGAATGAAATAAAAGAACTTTCTGTCCCACTTCAAAATTCTTCCTAGAGATCATTTAATCATGAAATGCCTTAGTTCTCTCCTTGTAAATTCTGGAATTCTCATAGGCATCATTTCTAAGTTCTTCCAATTCTTGCAGTTGAAGCTTCCTTTGTTCACCAGCAGCATCCATCTCCATGTTACAAATCTTTACTGCCCACCATACTTTGTGTTCGAGCTCTACCGGAAGGTGACATGGCTTACCATAGACTCACACCCAAGTATTGAGACATTCAAACTAGCGTGTCTTATCAAGCAGCTTCGGTGATGCGTTTCGAAACTATTGCAAGTATACTAAGGCGCACACAAGTAATCCAGTTGATAAGTAAGAATCGTTTCCCACGAGGATGATTTCTAATGAATTTGTTATCGAAAGCAACAATAAACTAAATGAGGGGGGTTTTGTAGATTGATTAATTAGATGAAATATTAATGCAAGTAAAGAATAACAAAACAGAAAGTTAATTGGAGTGAAAACTCAATGAGAGAACCTGGTTAAGGGATCCTTCTCTACCACAAGATATGGATTTGCGAATTAATTGTAGAATTGTCATCCAATTACACCATTGAAATTACCACCCTTAGATAACAACAAGCTCTGTTATCCCAATCTTTCCTTACTTTGTTGTTAAATAAAACAAGCTCTTTATTTAATCTCTATCCATTAAACAACCTAGAACAAGCTCTCTGAGTTTAATTCAATGGATGCACTATGATAAGAAAGATAGGTTGATCTAAGCAATAAACACACAAGCTCGGATTATTTAACTTAGGTTATATTCTCCAATTGTAATCTCTGATCACAATTTTGCTACTAATGATTAGAAATTCAAGAAATTACGGATCAAGATTTCTAGTCTAGCAATAAATCACAACCAGATTATATTCAGTTGGCCACTCAAATACAATTAGCAAGCAATCATAAGCATTAAATATGGGAGAATACAAGCAACTTCAATTAGAGAATTGGATAACAATTCCTTACACAATCAACTTACAAAAACCATATCAGCGGCTTTGAAATCACCCTGATAAGTGTCTATTATATATCATGGTCCAGTATCAATTACGTCCATGTTCGGTTGCTATGCTCATTGTATTTTTATCGTTTTTGTGTGGTTTTGATGTTTGTAGAGTTGACAGTGATAGGTGTCTATTTATGTATTACTTTTATATCAATTCGTCCATGTTTCTTTGCTATATTCCTTGGTATTTTTATGTTTTGGTGTGGTTTTGTTGTTTGTAGGAGTTTTGGAGCAACTTGCACAAAAATGGAGTAAAACCCTTCATTTTCATCTCTGCTAGTCAGTGATCTTCTCGGATTTAATTGTATTGATATACAATGAACCCGATGACATATTATATACCGTTGGAAAGCTTCGAAGTCTATTTTCTAGAGAAATTTACGGTTTATAAATCCATTCAGTGTACCAAAAGTTCTAATCAAAACAGTGTGAGATGTATAGAAATATAATTCCACAAGTCACTGTAGCATGTATAATACGGGGCACTGTAGCAAGTCACTGTAGTAGAGTATTTAAACACATTTTAGGGTTTTATTTTCAAAACTTGAAGAGGGGAGAACGTGGTGGAGGCTGAAGCTCTGGAATTCTTTCATCTCTTGGAGTTCTTGAAGGAGAAAGGAAGCTTGGAAAGAGGAAGAACTACAATCCAAAGAGAATTACATCCAATTTGCTAAGTTTTTCCCTTCCCTTTCATTTTCTGGAATGTCTCCATGTTGTATTGTATTTACCACGTTCTTAAACATGTGTAACTAAATCTGAATTGGTTGAGGGTGATTTCAAAGCCCCTGATATGTTTTTGTAAGTTGATTGTGTAAGGAATTGTTATCCAATTCTCTAATTGAAGTTGCTCGTATTCTCCCATATTTAATGCTTATGATTGCTTGCTGATTGTATTTGAGTGGCCAACTGAATATAATCTGGTTGTGATTTATTGCTAGACTAGAAATCTTGATC
>SNVD02000618.1:0-13844 GCA_013180625.2 Boswellia sacra | reverse complement strand
GAGCTTTAATAAAGAAAACTTCTTATGAACTTTGGAAAGAAAGAAAACCCAACATTGGATTTCTTAAAGTTTTTGGATATAAATGTTTTATTTTAAACACCAAGGATAACCTTGGAAAATTTGATGCAAAAACCGATGTTGGAATTTTTGTTGGCTACTCAAACCATAGTAAAGCATATAGAGTTTTTAACAAAAAGACTCTTACTATTGAAGAATCTATGCATGTTGAATTTGATGAAATTAATGTTATTTCTTCAAAGAATTTAGATGATGATATTGTTGAGGTAGAAAGGCAAATCAAGGAATCAAGGCTTGATGAAAAGAGCCAAGATGAATTACAACTTCAACAAGAAAAGCTTGAGGAAATAAATGATTCTTCACAAGAATTACCAAAGGAATGGAGGTATGCAAAAGCTCACCCTAAAAGATCTCATTATTGGTGAACCATCATAAGGTATGAGAAATAGATCTTCTTTTAGGAACTTTTGTAATCATTTTGCATTTGTCTCTCAATTTGAACCAAAATCTTTTAAAGAAGCCAAAAATGAGAAAAGTTGGATTTTGGCTATGCAAGAAAAATTGAACCAATTTGAGAGAAATCAAGTTTGGGAATTAGTCCCTAGACCTAAATATGACTAAACCCCTTAGTCAAGATATATTTTGCATAATTAGAAGCGAATTAGGCATGTTGGATATGTCTTAATTTTGTTTTTATATGATAATATTTGAATGGTAGCATATGTTAAGGGGGAGAATATATTTAGGGGGAGTAGTTAATTTGATTACATCTTTTTGATGATAACAAAAGGGGGAGAAATAGTTGAGTTGGATTGCTAATATTCATAACAAGTGCCATTCTTTTTGCTTATTGTTGATTTTATTTTCATTCTTGATTTTAGATTATATTTTAAAGCAATCAATGGTTTGTCATCATCAAAAAGGGGGAGATTGTTAGCCCTAAGGCTACAGGATAATTTTGATGATAACAATACACATTGATTAATTGAGATTTACTAACATGTTTATTTATGTGCAAGAGTAAGATCATTGAAATAATTTTTAAAATCAAGAAGAGGCTTATTAAAATGAAGTGTTGAAGCTAAGGAGAAGACTACATGTTAAAGGCACCAAAATTTAAGAACAAGGATTGACTCAAGGAATGTGATACATGAACAATGTTTAATCAATTGGTCATATATATCTCTACAAATATCCAAATGACGTGATTCTTGAGCCTTTAGAAAGCTTACTCAATTTATAACACTTCATATGTTTTAATGAAATTCAAATTTCAAGTGCAAGGTTGTCCAAATCATCATGCAAGTTGAAAGACAAATGGAAGCAGCTGACATGAGCACTGAATACTCCTTTGGACATATCTTGAGCTAGAAAAATCAAAATGACTTGATTCTTGCGGCATTGGAAATATGACTTAGTGAGAAACATTTCATATGTTTCGAAAAAATTCAAATTTCAAACAGAAGGCCGACATAATTGATATGCAATTCGGTGGACTGACACAAAGAAGAAAACTCAACTCACATGAGCACTGAATGGTGTTTTGGCCATATCTTAAGATAGAGATATCCAAATGCTTTGATTCTTAATGTTTTGGAAAGATTATTCAAATATTCAGATCTTTTATGTTTTGAAGAAATTCAAATTTCAAACGGAATGCTGACATAATTATCATTCAATTTGTTGGACTGACACAAGAAAGAAAAATCAAGTCATATGAGCATGGAATGGTGTTTTGGCCATATCTTGAGCTACAGATATCCAAATGACTTGATTCTTGATGCGTTGGAAACTTATTCAAATGTGCAGATCTTTTATGTTTTGAAGATTTTCAAATTTCAAACGGAACATTGACAAAAATGGCAGACAAGATTATAGTTTTTATGGTTGGCAGAAAATTTGGAGATGGTGTCTTCACTTGATTAAGTTCATCTCATTTGCCTATAAAAGGAGCCATTCTCCCATGCATTCAACAAGTGCAAGAGAAGAATTTTATCAAGCAAAAAAGCCAAGAGAAATATCAAGTTTATAGAGCTTTTATATTCTTTATCTACTCTTTGAAGAGAGTTGTACTTTTGTTGTAAAAACTTTTCTTTGTTCTTATAGTGTGTGAGAGTGAGATCTTCTTGTAAAGGATAAAAGATATCCTTGAGAGAACTCTTTCCTTGGTGAGGTTGTTCATCAAGAAGAACTATTGGTGTGGTGTTATCAAGAGTTGAAGGAAAAAAGTCTTGGTGAAGTTGTTCATCAAGCAAGTTGTAAAGTATTCTACAACTTAGTGGAAAGCCTAGCTTGTGGAGGAGCTAGGAGCCCGTGGACGTAGGCAAGGTTTGCCGAACCACGTAAATTGAGTTTGAACTCTCTCTATCCCTATACTCTTTACATTTACTTGCACTTGAGATTATTTATTATTGCTATTCTCTTGATGGCATCTTAGATAACTTCTATTTTCATCTTCTTCACTTCTATTCTCAAAAGAAAAAGTGAAATAATTTTTATCTTTCAAGAAAAGTTTTATAAATTCGTTTTGATAAATAAAACCCAATTCACCCCCCCCCCTCTTGGGTTGTCATACCTGGGTCAACAACTTCTTCTATGACTATGACTCGTGGCTCTTCGTTGCTTTGTGCTTGTGAATTTTCCTGGTTCTGCTTTCGTAGACTGCGATAATTTTTCTTCAAATGGCCCTCTTTGCCACAGTTGTAGCATTTGTAGGTGGGTCTCTGCCCATCTGTTGACTTGCCTTTTCTGTCTGTCGACCTACCTCTGCTTTTACTTCTACCTCTCCTCCAGTCTTGATCACCTCGAGACTGTCTTCCTCGATTTTTCATGATGTAGGCTTCGTCTTGACTGGTGCCTTCATCTTTCCTTCTAGCCTCCTTGTTCATCAAAGCATCCTTAACTATTGACAAGTTAAGTTTTTCACCAGGGGCTGAATTACTGAGGGATACCACCAACGTCTCCCATGAGTCTGGAAGGGAACTGAGAAGTAGACGGGCTTGTTCTTCATCTCCAAGCTGTAACTCGACTGCTGACAACTGATTCACCAAGTTTTGAAACTCACTTGTGTGCTCTGCTACGGAAGTTCTACTCCGTAACTTCAAGTTTACAAGCCGTCTCATCAGGATGGCTTTGTTCCGTGCTAACTTGGTCTAATACATACCCTCTAATTTTGTCCGTCGAGAATATGCATCTGTTTCTTTGGCAACATGGTGGAAGACGCTATGGTCGATCCATTGCCTGATCTGACCGATGCATTTTCTGTTTATTTTCTTCCACTCTACCTCTTTCTCTGTCTCAGGTCTCTGCCTTTGAAATTCTATAGGATCATATAGATCCTTACAACTAAGGAGATCCTCCATCTTGGGCCTCCATAGTGTGTAATTGGTAGCAGTCAATTTAATCATGGCTCCGGATGATTCTTCCATTTTAGAATAATTAATTTACTAAAAATGGAATAGAATTTCAAAAATTCGAGCCCACCGTTACGTCCGGAACGGTCAAAAATGGTCGAATAGCCTCTTTTAGGGCTCAAAAATTCTTTTTGTACAATAAATACAAAGCTTGAAAATCTCAATGACTAAACTGAAATTTTTAAAGGACTAAACTGAAAATTTTAGAAATATATGGGGCCAGAAGTAATTACCCAGAAATACAGGGGTCAAATTGCAATTTCTGAACGATATGCTGACGTGGCAGGGTCGGGACACGTGTCGATGATGTGTTTATGACGTGTCAGACATTGTACGATGACGTGGCTAAGCTGGCGTGTCTGCTGACTGGTTGATGACGTGGCAAAGTGTGCTGACGTGTCAGATGACGTGGTCGTCTTCAAACTGCAAATGGCGCATGTGGCGCGTGGAGCGACTGAATCCCACTTGCAGTTCAGTCCTCCGGTGCGTACGGCGCGTGCGGCGTTCTTGGTGGTCGGATTTGTCATCGGAAAGTTGCAGAATGATCAGCTCAACGTCAGGAACACACTGAATACTTCAAATTTAGAATTTGAACACTTTCTAGAAATTCAAAATTTTTCAGAAACGGGGACAATTTTCTCTGATTTTTCACTCTCTGTTCTTGCGCTCTAGGAGCACAACCAGACTCTGATACCACTTGTTGGGGATGCAATGCACACTCAGAACAGATTCTGGAAGAAAATTAACTTGTATTCACAGTAAAAATTATAATATAAGATTTATATAAAAACTCCCCTAAACAATTTCATGGAGCTCTCCTGGCTCTCTAATACTCTTAGAACTCTCTGGTTCTGATCCTGAACTCTCTCTGGAGTCTCTCGCTTGACACACTAACTCTGCAGAACTTGTCCTATATTTATAGGAGTTTTCTGCATAAATTTTCAAAGGGTTGGCTACCTAACATTGACTTTCCCTTAGAGTTTTCCTGGAGGTAGGTAACCTCCTTTTGACATGGGAGGGACATTCCAGAAGCTGCATGCATCATGCATGAGCTCGGCATATTGTCTGATCAATCTGCAAATGTAAATCCATTTTCATTTAGTTTCAAGATGGTAAAGATATTTTTTAAGGAGCCTATTTGTTGGTTCTTTCGTCGCATGCTATTTTTTCAGAGGCCTATTGGTTGGTTCTTCCGTCGCACGCCAGGAAGAGTTTATCATGAAGAACCCGCAGGATTTTGGGATATAACAGTGACCGTTTGCTTGGCGATGTTGATCATATTTCAATTCATTTACTACTTGACAAAGGCTTCGCTCATAATGCTTTCTAATTGGTGCTTTTGTCGTCATTCAAAAAGAAATGATCAACTCCCCAAATAAATGTTTAAGTGAATCATATTGATGTATAAAATTCTACCTTCAATGACCCCCTTCAATTTATGAATGTATTGTATTGTTGAAGTAATTTCCATGTCTATATGTGTGGAAGTTTTTATTTATTAATCAATATTATATTCTCACTTATAATTAGATTTCTCTTGATGATGTACAAGAATATTATTGTTTTTCCTTATATTATATTAAAAGGATAGGATACTTTGACATAAATTTTTTAACTTGAAACTAAACTTAAATTTCTAGTAATTAATTTCACATACTTAATGATTCCGACTATTGATTAATTGTCATCATTAAATACAAATTAACTTTTAAATCTTAACATTAAGTAAAATGAATGATTATAAATTTAAGTCTAATTTTAAGTTAAAAAATTTAAGTTAAAAGTGTCACATCCCCAGTTAATATTGTAACATAGTCCTCATTATAGGCTTTTTTAAAAAGAAAAAGAAATTATATCGTATTTATTTATTAGAATTTCATCATAGCAGATGAATTATTTTATCTATAACAGTATTAATTTTTAACTATATTATTTTCTGATATATTCAACAATTTCTATAATATTTGATTAAAATGTTCAGTATGAAAAAATGGTTATTCGAAATCATAACAAACTTTTTATAAAAGTTACCATAACTTCTTAAATCATTAAGAGGTCTCTAAAATTCATAACAATGATCAAGACTTCTAAGTTCTATTTGCCCTCCTCCCTCAAGCTAAAGGAACCACTTTTTTTTTTTTCAATTTTTTAGTTACAACTATCACCACAATAAATTACCTAATTATCCAATATAAGAATGAAAATTATGAATTAGTTTGTCTGCAATATGAAATCTTTTTGCACCCCACTTACATAAACCTAATTTTCAATTAAGCTGTAGATTGATATGATTTCAAAATTAATGCCGAGAAATAAAAAAGTTAAATTTCCAGTGAAGAAGGAAACTATTGTAATCAAAAGATAAAAAAATCTAAATTTAGAATTAAACTACAAAATAAAGGATTTTGATAGACTGTATAATCATCAAACTAAAGTCTGATTACATACATAATCTATCAATAAACTTAATTTCGAAAACTGATTTGTTTACTTTTTGATCTAACCTTAAGTATAATATAGTCAAACTTGGCATTCATTTTAATCCGTTAAATGTTTATTTATAAAATAAGTTTTATTAATTTATCACTCATTTGATAAAAAAAGGCGAAAATATAAATTTCCTCTACTTCAAAATTTGAACACATTTTCCTGAATTTGCATTCAATTTTGATTATTTGTACAACCTTCTCAATTGTTAGGTTTTATAAGGAATATTAATTAGTATAAATATGATTAAAAAATATATGCATTATTCTTAGTTAATATATCATCTTTTACTTGTTGATTTCTATCATTCTTTAAAGACAGTGTTTAGAATAATGCGCAAATGTGGCGCGTACACATGAAATGAATATAAAGAGGCCACTTCTGCAATTTGAAGGGGTGTGATAGAGAGAATTTTAAGATGGGGCTATATGAACTCCCAGGTATATACTATACTAACCACATGCCATTTCTAATAAAGCCCTTATTTAAATTTTGAAATTTACTTTAGAGACCTCTGTATACCTTATATACCCTCATTAAACTTAATAAAATATAATATCTACATTTTATAGTAAAAAATAAAAATATCTAATAATTTAATATACCTAAAATTATGAATTCGTTTTCACTATTATCCAAATTTAAACGACTTATATTAAATCTTCCTATCATTCTTGGCAAATTTATATCTCTTTTCTCGCTCAAACAGAAATTTTTTTTGTACTAACCGGAGTTACAAATTGGAAGAAGAAATGGAGTTCTTTTTAGAACGTCTTAAATTTTAAAAATTTCCAATATTTGATGGGTTGAATCACTGATCTAAATACTTGGCGCATGCTGGAGAGGCTAGATCTATACATGAAGAGCCTCCAATTATTTTAGATCGCTTAAAAGTGTTGAAAAACAAGAGACTTTTGGTTTGGTTTGGCAAAGTGAAAATTTTTAATGCGTTAGCTCAAAACTCCTACCCTTTTTTTGGGAAGATTTTGATAAGAACTCAAAATTCTACATCAGCACTGCCAGAACTTTAATTAGTAATCTTTATTCAAAGACCTGCAAAACTTTTAGGAACTTTGATGCATCTTATTTTGTTTGTTTTCCTAATTTCAATTTGTTCTGTACTACATGTTTTTGTCAGGTTTTAGTTTCCTCTAATTAATCTTCGATTATCTAAATAAACACTGGAAATGGAGTTTTTCTTTTAGTCGCTTTTGTTTGGGACGAAAATTGCAGATTATGGAGCAAAGGTTAATTGGTGATGGAACGGGAAATAAAGTCACGCAGAGAAAGAGAACGAGAAGGAGATGAAGTTTTAATAATTTTTTTTTATGGTGTCCACCACAGGAATTTAATGTATATGTAATCTAGTAATTAGGATTTTTATTAAAATTGGGTTGTATAGAGAGTCTCTAGGGTCCATATAGCCCCACCCAAAATTTTATTCTTTAATGTCTTAAAAAGATATAATTAGATCTGGCAACGAGTCGTGTTACTACGGTTTTGTATCGTTTCGTAATCATATCGTGTTAAATTATGTTAACCCAAATCCGATTCCTTAACTTATTAGGTCTAAATCTTAGAACTCAAATCCGACTATTAATTTAACATGTTGCCTGAATCCAACCCATTTAACTCTTTTTTATATTTTAAAATTAGATATTGATCTGTGTACCATGATTTGTATATATAAAATTTAAATATAAACATAACTAATAGTTTATACATTTAATATTTAACAAATATTTTGAAATCTATTGAAATATCTAAATTTAATATAGTACGAAAATATAAACAAAGTTTTGTATCTGACATCTTTCAAAGGTCTATCTAAAACATATTTAAAACAAACAATTAAAAATGTCCAATTATTGAATGGTTTTTTTGAAAATGAAATAGAACATTTTGTAAGTTTCTTTATTGTATTTCTTATCAAATTGTCATACTCATACACAGCTAAGAAAAACATTATTTGTTTTATTTTACTATATTTTTATGTATCATAAATAAATTTACTAAATTATTCTTCATATTAACGAGCTAAATAGGTGAAACGATTTTTTATAGGATAAACCTAAACATGGTCCAATGTCAAATAGGTTTTATCATGTTAATCCGTTTGTGAACGAGGCTTTCATCTTGCCAGAGCGTTTGCAATCACGGCACTGTGTCAAAGCCTCTTTTGAGACTTAAAGGAACACAAACAAGCCATAGACATGTTTGGAGAAAATGAATTGCCATCCAATTATTCAATTGGGAAAGAATGAGGGCAATCCGATCCCTTGCTTCAGGACCTAAATTACCCTCATCCTTTTAGAAATGGATTCGGAAAGTTAGGTACGAGTCATTCGACCTGCTAGGATCAAAATCCAGGCTCCACTAGAGTATACCAAATAAAAATATCTTATATCGACATACAGACCACTTGAGTTATTGATTCTATGCACACATTCCATTTTTATCTTCATTTAAACATGTGACGTGATTATTTAATCATAGCAGTCGTATATTCATATAAAGAAAGAATGAGGAGATCGGATTACATTTCCATCAAACATGGGGGATAAAGGAGAGGATTACATTGCTCTTCAACAAATAAAGTAAATTCTACTTTTAACACTCCAAATATGATATTCGCATAAATCAAGTATTCAATAATGAAAACATATTCATGCACATTCAATACAAATATTCTAATCGAGACATGATAGATAATGAATTCCTCCCCACCATATATAAGTCTATTCAATGTTTATAAAGCGTCTTATATGGATATTCATACATTCAATTATTCTATAAGTAATGGTCTCTCACCATCAATGTGAGTCCACTTTCACTTCATGGCATCATCCTAATCATGTTTCTAATCATTGTATATTCATACATTCATTCATATCAATCAATCAAAATTTAAAGCCATAATCTAATATCATGATACTTCATAATTCTACCATAGCATTCTAACCTATTGTTATTCTAGCATAATTCATATTAATTCATAATATCATGGCATTTCTAGCCTAAATATGGTTATCATGTCATATTCTAGCCTAATTCAAACAATCAAAATTAAACAAGGCTATTCTAGCCTAACCCAAGCATTCAAGGGGGCAATATGGTAATTCTTACTTATTTTATGCTATTTCCTAGCATGCTTTAAAGCAATTATAAATTCTCTTAGCATGATTCTAATCATGTACTCTTAAACATGATTTTAGCATTCGCAATGGAAATTAAATTCTTAAACATGATTCTAATAAAGAAAAGACAACTGACTTCCCTCAACACGCTTATTCATCTCGTAAAACAAACAAAAAAGTTAAGTTATACATAAAACCCTAAACATGCTCTTAAGCATCAAAATAAACCCTAATTATCCTTAATTCTTAGCAAGAAAAATAAACAAGAAAATAGAAGAGAGAAAAGCTACTCTCACGACGTACCCTTAACGGGTTCAGAGTAATAGAACACCTACAAATCTTTAAACTGAAAAACACTTCTCGAATTCTCGAGCGTGTCTTCAAAAGAGAGAAGGGATAATTATATTCAATAATTGGTGTCTTGAAAAGTGAGCTAAAGGGGGATTTATATAGTTGAAGGTTGGAATTGAAAAAGGAAGCAAAATCCAAAATTGGAAGGTTTATAATGAAAAATTCCAAAATTAGGGGACCAATCGTCGGCCAACTGTTGGCAAACCATCGGGCAGCTGTCTGATCGTCGAATGGCTATTCCTGTTCGATCCTTCCTATTTTGACACTTTGCAGTGTAGTCCCTTCTAAGTTCTGACCTTCGTCTGTTGGATCGCACATAACTTTTTGAGTTCAACTTCGATTCGCGATCCATAAAGTTTTACAAAAACTAGACATCCGTATGTTCGTAACAGTATATTAATCATCATCAGACTCATCTTGTATTAATTTTTGTGATTTTTTGAATTCACGTGTCAAGTTTTGAGACACTTTTTCGATTCCTTCTCACCCCTTTTTTAGCTTCCAAGGGCATTTTGATCATTTTTATTACTCGAAATTCATCTTTGTTTTATCATCGAGCTTCAAAAATTTAGTGTCTACACCGTTAATGACCCAATCTGACAATATTAGATCTAAAACATGTTTTTAGAGATTAAATTTGTATCTGATAATAGGTCGTATGGAATTTGCCAGGCCTAGTGAATATTTTATTTGTTTCAATTCGAATATACATTTTATTGAACATTAATGAGTAATAAACCTTAGCCATGGAAGTATTTGCATAATTATCACACATGTTACTAGATTATACACACAACGTGCACGTCCTGCTACAAATTTTTTTGCTTGTTATATTACCATATTAGAAATGAAATCAATATACTTCTTCTACAAACATGAAGCTTTCAGAACTCGAAGAAATCAACCCAACTGGCAATGGCAGATGCGTCATCTCTTACAAAGTTTTCCACCGCTCAACATCATGCTTATACTCTCAAACACCTCTTTGGTCTCTACAAAGACTCCTTCCACTACCTTTTTATCCACCATAAAGTTGACATCCTCTGTCACATGGACCACCCTAATATGGTCAAGTGCCATGACATGTTCGATGATTCCAGTGGCGAAATCCAACTTCTCTTAGAATATACGGACAATGGATCACTTGAAAGGGTTAAAATCTCTCAAGAGCACTTGCTCTTCGATATCGCATGTCAAATCTTAAATGGTTTATTGACATGACTTGCCCTTAGCTACACCGGTGAATCGTGCCTAAATTGTGGACTAGAACTATTACTTACCACTTATCTTTCTCATGAAACAAAATTGAGAATAATTTAATAAATAGACAATAAAACTCTAATTATAATAGCTAATAAAAATTTTTAGCATAACTATTACAACCTTAATGAAATATTAAATACATCCCTACACCATCACGTGGCTAGACCTCAAGACTTTTATCTAGATCACACCTTGTTTTCACTTAAGGGGAAAGGTTTTAGAAAGAAAAAAAGGGTGAGTATAAAACTTAACAAGTGAGAATAAGGATATATTTTTAAATTAATAAAAAATTATATTATTATAAAATAAATCTTTGTTCTATTGAAAAATCTTTATAAAAGCTTCTAATAATTGAGATATAATGGAATAACATATCATTCAATGTTCTATAAAACTTTAGAATAAATAACTATTGAATGACTAAGTTCATCAAAATACTTCTTCTTATTGTCCATACTTAAAACAGTAAAATAATTCATCTCTCAATCATATAAAAAAAATGCTCTTGATAATCATGCTAAAATATTTGTTCAAATGCTATTTGAAACAAAGACATAACTTTTAGTAAAATCTTTTTTTAAGAAACTTTAATAACTCATGAAAAGAATTAAACTTCACTTTTCATAGGACTACAAAATAATCAGGCTGTTGAGAATGCATAAACTATCATCATAAAATTATTTCTAAAAATTTTAGGGAAATTTATATAAATTTGCTAAATATGCTTCTTTTTTGAACTCTTCTTTTCTTAATTCATATATAAATATTTAAAACACATGCTGATATACTAAACAACTCCTCCTAAAGCTGTTTAATCATACCTAACAAGATCTAATATTGCACAGGCCTATCTAAAACTCCTCATACCTGGCGAGATCAAACATCACACACGTCTATTAAACTGGTCATAAGTATGCACAGAGTTGCCCCCAAAGTGTTAAAGCACTCAGATCACACGGCACAAAGCCTCTATGTAAGTTTGAACGACCCTCAAAGGCTTCTAGATGTATAACAATTGTTTGAATCTACTGCCTCACTGTTTAAATGAGTCGGGTACCAGCTTAATATAACATAACTAAACTTTTTATTTTTGTTACAACTAATTTCTTCTTAAAATTGCTTCATATGCTCAACCTTTGCTTTTTATGCAAATTTATCAAAATTTGAAAAATTTATGTAAGCTAAAGTTGAAAATATTTAAATAATTTAAAATCCATGATGAACATATAGAAGAGAAATTTTCAAATACTTTAAGAATTCATTGAAATAAAATTTGCTATGATAATTGTAAATATGATGCTTTAACACTATTTCTCTAAAAGTGTAAAATATACCTTTTTGATAAATTAGAAAGTACTTTGAATATAAAAATCTAAATTTTCATTTCTAAATGCTATATATTGTTCAAAACTTTTTTAGAAACTAATTTTTGAACATTCTAATAACTCAAAGCAACAGTGATAAATAGTACTGTATTTATCTTTACAAAAATACCATAAGAAACTAGCTTGAAGAGAATCTAATAAATACTAAATAAACTAGTTAACATGCTTGCTTCGTTTCAACTAGAAATTAATTTGATAATCATTTTAAAACCTCTAAATTTGCTAAAACATCATGGTTATTGTTTCCAAGAAAACCTAAATAAATATTATTAAATAAACAACTAAGTATGCTTCTCAGTTCATCTAGAAAATAAATTTGCTAAGCATTTTAAAAGATTTCTAACATATATACAAAAAGAGAGCATTTATAACTCATTTATAAATTCCGAAAGAAAACATATTTTTCCTACTCACAAATTTGGTAGCACAACTTGATTAGGTTAGGGTAGATCCAAGAGCACCACTTCATCTAGATTGTCATCCCCTTCAACATTTAGACTAAAATCTTCTTTATCCTAACATTAGAAAATAATTTATCACGTCATAGCTTCCATTCATAAATCAACTTAAATACTTACGGCTTGCTAATTGTCAACTTCAAAACATTTTCTAATCAATGGTATTTAACTTTATTTTCAGGCTTCCAAGATAGAGCATGTCAGTTTCCCTGATTCTTAGTAAATAATATACTCATCCAAATGATCTCATATTTTATGCAACCATGGAGACATGTATATCTAACACCATATAAAATCTTGTAGCATTCCAAATCTGATAAGCACTTCAAATAATTTAACTTCTCAAATACAACAAATCTGTAAACCAGTTTCTAGAACTGATCTCTCTCTATTAAAAAATACATAACAAATCATGATAAATTCCTAAAATCATAAAACTCTTCAGATTTAAACTAGACATAAAGGCAAACAAATATATAAAATTTTATAATTTTATGAGACCTTTAGATACTTCTGAAAGTTCTGAAAGTATGTAGTTATAAGAAATATAACAGTAAACTATAAAGTAAATCGGTACAAGAGGATTTTTACGTGGTTCGGTTATAAAACCTACATCCACGGACAGCTATAAAGCTGTAATTCACTAAGTTCTTATTTGTATAATCTTTAGGATCGTTTACAGTACTGACTCACTCTCACACACTGACCTAATCTTTATAAAACAAAATCCCGCCAAGATCTTAAACTCTAGTGACACTGCCCACTCTCTGTCACAGATAACTTAACTGTTAGCCCTAAGGCTACATGATAATTTTGATGATAACAATACACATTGATTAATTGAGATTTACTAACATGTTTATTTATGTGCAAGAGTAAGATCATTGAAATAATTTTAAAATCAAGAAGAGGCTTATTAAAATGAAGTGTTGAAGCTAAGGAGAAAGACTACATGTTAAAGGCACCAAAGTTTAAGAATAAGGTTTGACTCAAGGAATGTGACACATGAGCAATGTTCAATCAATTGGTCATATATATCTCTACAAATGTCCAAATCATGTGATTCTTAAGCCTTTGGAAAGCGTACTCAATTTATAACATTTCATATGTTTTAATGAAATTCAAATTTCAAGTGCAAGGTTGTCCAAATCATCATGCAATTTGAAAGACAAATAGAAGCAGCTGACATGAGCACCGAATACTCCTTTGGACATAGCTTGAGCTAGAAAAATCAAAATGACTTGATTCTTGTGGCATTAGAAAGATGACTTAATGGGGCACATTTCATATTTTTTGAAGAAATTCAAATTTTAAATGGAAGGCCGACATAAT
>SNVD02000616.1:0-13733 GCA_013180625.2 Boswellia sacra | reverse complement strand
TCTTCAACCCTTGATAACACCACACCACGAGTTCTTCTTGATGAACAACCTCACCAAGGAAAGAGTTCTCTCAAGGATAACTTTTATCCTTTACAAGAAGATCTCACTCTTACCACAATACAAGAACAAAGAAAATTTTTACAACAAAAGCATAACTCTCTTCAAAGAGTAGATAAAGAATATAAAAGCTCTCTAGACTTGATATTTCTCTTGTTTTTTTTTTTTTTTGCTTGATGAATGCTTCTCTTCTTTTCTCTTTGTGTTTCTGAATGCATGGGAGAAGGGCTCCTTTTATAGGCAAATGAGATGAACTTGAATAAGTGAAGACACCAACTCCAAATTTTCTGCCCACCATAAAAACCGTAATATTGTTTGCAATTTTTGTCAATGTTACATTTGAAATTTGAAAATCTTCAAAACATAAAGATCTGTACAATTGAATAAGCTTTCCAACACATCAAGAACCAAGTCATTTGGTTATCTGTAGCTTAAGATATGGCCGAAACACCATTCGGTGCTCATGTGACTTGATTTTTATTCCTTATGTCAGTCCACCGACTTCCATGTCAATTATGTCAGACTTTCCTTTGAAATTTGAATTTCTTCAAAAAATATGAAATGTTTTCCATTAAATCATCTTTCCAATTCCATAAGAATCAAGTCATATGGATATCTCTAGCTCAAGATATGGACAAAACATCATTCGGTGCTTATCTGAGTTGATTTTTCTTCTCTATGTCAGTCCACCGAATTGCATGTCAATTATGTCGACCTTCCGTTTGAAATTTCAATTTCTTCAAATCATATGAAATGTTATTCATTAAGTCCTCTTTCTAATGCCGTAAGAATCAAGTTATTTTGATTATGTCCAAAAGAGTATTCAAGTGCCAGTAGCTGCTTCCATTTGTTCTTTCAAATACCATGATGATTTGGACAGACCTTACACTTGAAATTTGAATTTCTTTGAAACATATAAAATGTTATAAATTGAGTAAGCTTTCCAAAGGCTTAAGAATCACATTATTTGGACATTTGTAGAGAATTATATGACCAATTGATTGAACATTGCTCATGTGTCACATTCCTTGAATCAAACCTTGTTCTTAAACTTTGGTGCCTTTTAACATGTAGTCTTCTCCTTAGCTTCAACACTTCATTTTAATAAGCCTCTTCTTGATTTTACAATTATTTCAATGATATTACTCTTGCACATAAATAAACATGTTAGTAAATCACAATGAATCAATGTGTTTGTTATCATCAAAATTATCATGTAGCCTTAGGGCTAAAATATACCACTTTAAGCTTCCACACCATGCAATGATTTAATAAGGGGGAATGGTTTTAGATTACAAAATCTGTTCCAAAGATATGAGATTGAGCATCATAGGTAATCCTTCTGCAAACCATGAGCCAAAAGAAGAAATCCCTTGTGCCAAAAATTATCCAAAACACAAGAATCCTAAAGATAACAAAAGTCTGTTACACTATTTCATCCAGGCTGGATCATCTATAATGCCTTTGTTTATTGCTCTTAGTCTCCACCTACTCAATACTATTCTATAAGATAAAGATGAATCTGCTTCATGAAATGACAAGCTAAAACCTGGGATCAGTTCTCCTCTGGCTAAAGTTGATCTACCTCTCGTTGAAGTTAGCACCCAAGAAACATAAGCAGATTTAGCATAAGTGCATGAGCATGGAAGCATGCATACATAATGCTTGCATAGACATGTTAAAATAGTTGTGAAGAGACAGGTAAAGAATAGAAATGGAAGAAGGAAGCACAACATTTAGAAGTGGAGATTAAGAAGATCAACATCGGAATGGACATCCGTCAAAGAAAGTCACGCCACTCACTACAAGAAAAATAGGCAATGGCAACAGAGTTTTCGCAACGCGCACATATGCACGTTGCTGAATGTTGTTTTTCGCAACGCGCAATTTGTGTGTGTTGCGAAAATTGTTGAAATACACTTTTAGCAACGTGCAAAAAATGCATGTTGCGATATTTATCATTTAGCAACGCGCAGAAAATGCACGTTGCCAAAACTATTACATTTAACAACATGCGTATCTTGTGTGTTGCGAAATGTTTAGAAGGGTGTTTATAGAAAAAATTAAAACTTTGAACTTATAAAAATTTATAGGGGTGATAACGATAAAGTTTAATATAATGGGAAATCTGGGAAATTTGCTACTTATATATAAAAAAAAATTAGTTATTGAACCCAAAATCCCGTAAATCCTAAAATCCCTAAGTCACCTTGTCTACACCATCTCCACTGTCATCACTCATCAACACTCCGCCTGAGTGGCCTCTTGACAGTCTTCGGCCATCCTTACTTGCAATACCTCTAGTGGTCGATTGGCCTCCACAGTTCTGGTAACCCAGCCCAGCCTCTTTTGTGTCACTCCCTCTGTTCGGGAACAAGCAGATAAACGAAGGAGTAAAGAGCATCATTGTCATGATTGATAGGAGTGTAGATCAAGTGAGTTACCGCTTTATTGGGGAAAAAAGCTGCATTTCTTCCATCGCTGCAGAGCCATTTACGAGACTGTATAGGTGAATAGTTCTCCCCTGCCCCACTGCAAAGGAAAGTGTATCTTTATTTTACAAGCTTGCCCCATGCTAGCTACAGAGACATTTGTTTCAGCTCGTTGCAGATTCCTGCTCGAGAACTTCATTTTACTTGGCAGATTTGCTACTGTTGTGGGGAATTCATTGCCGATGTATATGGTTGGTTTCAGGACTACTGGGCTACAGGTCTTTGTTGCCTATTTGTTATACATATTACTTGGCTTATATTTAATGAATTCATTACCGATGTATGTGGTTGGTTTCAGTTAAAAGAGAAAAATAACAGTAATATTGAATCTCTATGAATGTGAAATAAAGTCATTAATCTAGGACGAACTTGTTTGAATATTGTTTAGATACCTAGATTTTATATACACAAAATTAGCAAAAGTATAGTCATTATGGCAATTTTTCAACACACACACACACACACACACACACACACATAGATATATATATATATGTTATGAGTAATGAGTCCCATATAAAGGACTAGAAAAGCTCTTTCCCCTTCCCCCTTGGTGCCCACTCAGCTTCTACGACTGTCGATCGAAAGTGATGCCCTGCAGCATTCAGTCTGCTGCTGCTGCTGCGTGTCGATAGAGGTTGAAGACTCCATCAAGTAAGCTGCTGCTACGTGTCGACAGAGGTTAAAAACTCCATCAAGCAAGCTGCTGCTGCATGTCGATAAAGATTCTGCGCGTTGCCAAGGGGCGCCCTGCAGCATTTAGGAGAAGCCAAGGGATGCCCTGCAGCACAGCAATGACCTGATAAAAAGGTCTATCCAGACTCTGATTGGGGAGGACGTTAAGGGCCGAGCTCAATGACTACACACTAAGGTAGTTGGGCGTGTCACCGTCGGGTTGTTCAGAAGAGTTCCGAGCTTTTCTCATCTGATGAAGCTGCCATAAGTCAAGTGCACGTATATTCCATGTGTTCCGAGTTTTTCAGAAGAGTTATGAGCTTTATTCAGAAGAGTTTCGAGCTTTTCTCATCTCATCTGTTCAGCATTCCATGTGTACAATCTACGGTTTAACCAACTCGCTCTTGTCTAGTAGGACTACGAAAGAGAGCTTTAAGGGAATCGTTGCTCACTACTAGCACGGCTGAGATAAAAGCCTGAAGGAAAAAAGAAGTTCAAATAGATATTAATTGTGAGAGGAAGAAGAAGGGAGAAGAAGAGAGAGAGAGAGAGAGAGAGAGGAAAATATCAATCTGTTTTGGATCATCCTGCATGTATATTCAACTTGCTTTGGTTGATCCCATGCATCATTGGAAGTTGATTCTATCGAAAGCAAGCTGAATATATATCAAGCTGAGTATTTTGTCGAATGATCCCATGTAGCAAGCTGGTCATGCAATATGCAGAGCACGTGTTTAAGTTAGTTCCAGACTTTGAATATATAGCAAGCTCTCTTGTTTGAGTAACCAGTTTCGAAATAAGGAGAATGATGGCCATATTGTAGTGTAGCTTCATCCTTGCTACACTTTAGCATAGCCTAACCACATGCAACTCATGCAAGGCCATGTAGGCCACTTCATGCACCAACTAAGTACATGCAATTCACACGTAAAGCCATTGCTAAGGCGGCTATTCTCTCTAGTCTTAGTCTCACGTTCCTAGAAGTGGCTTAACCAACCAACTCATTAAGCTTCTTCTAGATAAGGTGGCTAATCAAGATATTAGAAATAATTAACATAGGTGGGGGTATGGCGATTATTTTTGCGGGATTTTGTTGGCTGGCTTGGGTACACTTTATATATATATATAAGAATAAATTCATATATATTTACTGTTAAAGAAATATTATAATTTGGTTTTCAAATCAGTGACACCACTCTGCTATTTGACGGGGCAAGTTTTGGTTTCAGATTATTCGTTCGTTTTTGTTTTCTTTTCCCATTCGTTTCACCTTGGATTCATTGGATAAGTCTCATCTCTTGTGCATTATCCTTAAGCAATTTTTATTTTGCTTGAATTAATTGCTATTTATTCATTTATGCCTTTTTACGGGTCAATAATGAAACAGGTAGAATAACATTGTCTTTGAAGCAGTCATGCTATTCTTCAACGGATGCATCCTTTATGGAAGAATGTCTTGTATTGGAAGACACGGTGAAATTATGGGCAAAATAATAATTTTATTCTTGTGATAGATGTTTGTTTGCTTGGGGGTGTTTTAATAATTTAATTACAAAATTAAGTTTGTCAAATTCTTGGAACTGGATCTGTGTGACGTGGTGTGTGGGCTTTGTTGCAAGAAAAATAGGACGACTCCAAGGGCACTTGGTTAATGCTGTGAGGAAATACAATTCAAGCTCCATGATAGGAAATATGGCATTGCATTTGCTTAAAAAATAATCATCTAATATATTTCAGCAGAAGGATTTTTTTTTCATTATTAAGCTAAGTTATTCACCTCGCCACTGCAGTTGCTTCTCACAAATTAAAAAACGAAGTGCATATGTTTGTTTTCGTCAATTTTTTGGATTCTTTAGTTTCAAGTTGTATTTTGATGCTTCTAATCGACTTGTCGACTGAAGTACTTACGATGCAGTGCAAAAGGATAGGCACGTTCACTCTTGAGCATGTGCATGTAGTTTTCTTTTATTTTATTTTCTTGTGTTGGAGCCATGTGTAGCCATGCTTTCTTGTTGGAGCCTTGATCACGTTCATGCCCATAACCAAGCTTTCTTTCCTTGTGTTGGAACCATGTGCTTGTGGAGTTGGACACCATGTTTTTACAGCTCATTTGAACTATAATTCACGTATGCATGCCTGCCTTAGGAGTAGTTTATTTTAATGGAGTGCAAATGTGGCTTAGAATAATATTTAATGGGCTGGCATGTGTGTCTAAAGCCAATCCGGCGATGCAAGTGGTTTTTCTTTACGTTAGGAATAGCTTGGTACATTAGGTTGGTTGCTACACCACAATGGCTTCTTTAAATATTGGAACAAATTGTAACGCAAGGCAGATTTTGAGATTTCGAATATGAAAAGAATGTGTTAGTTTCTTAATTCTTGAAGAATTTGTCATAACTTTAGAGAAGCTCTCGGCTTCTTCCTAGTTCCAAGCTGGACAGTAAGCATTATAGCTTCTGCCTTCCCTTTGTTTTCCTTTCTCTTCTCATGTACTAAGCTCCTTGAAGCTTCAGCTTAATTCCCCATCTCTCGTATTCTTTTGTTATGGTTTGTACTTGTGGATGTGATTTTGTTTGGTCAACAGGCAAGTGCATATGAGAAGGCATTTTTTCGAGCTTAAAAACTGTTGTTGGGTTTAAGTTGTCATTTGACCTACAAGTTGAAGTTTAAACTTTGGACACAATACTATTTAAATCCCAACACATTATTTTATTTCATATGCATTTGCTCGTGTCCGAAGCGCTACAAGCATAGCAACAAACGCAAGCACAAACACACCTTATAATAATTTAGCTGATACAATAGAGGGAATTGAATAAAAGACCTCTTGGTCAATCTAGCTTCCAGTAAACATAAAGTGTAAACTTCTACGGTTATACTTAACAGCCTAACAATAGTATTTAAGTTATAACACATGTTGTCATGATGAATCATTTGTAACATTTGTAGATGAAAAGTAAATGGAAATATGTTATTGCTTGCTCCTATATGACAGTTTTTTGTGTTGGGATTGAACTTCCACAACTTGGAAATTCAGTGATTTTCCAAATTATAATATTTCTTTAACAGCAAGAGCAACAAATCACTGAAAATCAGACATAACCACCATAAATTCAAAATTTGTATTCATTCTTGATTTATTAGCTTCATTTGAGGGAGCATTAGATTTTAATATTGCATGATCAAATCGAAGAAGTTTCTCCTGCAGCATATATATACTCATTAGATTAAAACTAATCTTGTGCAGATTTTAGACTGCTAGAGCATTGACCAAGTCTTGTTGCCGTTGCTGCTCTTTGTTGCTTCATCATTGCTTTTGCCATCTTCAACCAGGTGGGGTCATTGCTTTTGCTTCACATGAGTTCTTTTATTTGCTAATTATTAAACCACGTGACTGCCATCTTCTTGTTCCCACATTGCTAACTATGCTACAAGGCACTTTAATTTGACTAGGATCATGTTGCTAAGTGTCATATGATCATGAACTAACATATGCAATTCATGCAAGGTCATAGTGTAGTGTAGCTTCATCCTTGCAACATCGTAGCATAGCTAAGCACATGCAATTTTTATATAAATAATTAATGTAATCTTTCTAATTATTTTGTTTGGGCTAATAAAGATTTATATTAGCCCTCTATAATTGTAAATTCATTCATGTGGTGTTGTTTAGTAATGTTTAGCCCTCTCTATTTTTATGATTATTAAAAGATAGTTATGGTTGTACATATAATATTTTTATGTAGAGTTTGAAGATATATTATTTGTACTTATACCCAGGTTTTGGTAGATAATTGCTCAAGATGGATAAAGCATGGGTTCGTTTACCAAGGTTTTTTTTCCTTATTAACAATATTGGTTAAAGTTAGTTAAGTTAATTAAACTTGCTTAACTTAGTTTACTTATTATTTGTAGAGCTTCAGAGGATTATAGGAAAGGGGCATATACTTTTATCAACATGGCTCGTGCAAATTGTAGAAACCTTGAGATTATAGTATGTCCTTGCTTACATTGTAAAAATGTACAACGTCATCATCACGAGGTAGTGTATGAACATTTAGTTATCAATGGAATAGATCCTACTTATACTACGTGGGTCCTTCATGGAGAGAGTTCTACTATCTCAAACCAATATGAAAATGTAGAGAACATGGAAACCTTTAGGATGTATAAGGAGCAAATGGGTTTTAGGGATCAAATGGAGTTTGAAGAAGGAAACTTTCTTGATAGTCCTACTAAAATAAGCAAAGAGGAGATCACAAACTTAGTTAAAGATGCTGAAACCCCTTTATAGCCTGGATGCGTAAATTACTCAAAAATGTCAACGGTTGCTACATTATTCAAGCTTAAAGTAACACATGCTATTTCTGATACTTGTTTTGATGAGTTGCTTCAACTTATCCATGATATGTTAGCACCTGAAAACAAATTTCTAGATTCACTTTATTTAACTAAGAAGGCACTTAAGTCATTTGATCCTGGTTATAATAAAATATATGCGTGTATAAATGATTGTTGCCTATTTAGAAAAGAGTTGGATCAAGTACATAATTGTCCCAAATATGGTACTTATCATTGGAAAGTTAATGAACGAAGTAAGAAGATTAAAGAAGGTATCCTTGCATAAATCTTGCGTTATTTTCCAATAAAACCCAGACTTAGAAGGATGTTTAGTGTACTTGCAATCACAGAACAACTTGGATGGCACCATAATCATAAAAGCCAAGATGGTAAAATGAGACATCCAGTTGATTCAATGGCATGGGATATTATTGACAGGAAATTACCATCATTTTCAACGTATCCTCAAAACATTAGATTTGTTCTTGCTATCGATGTTTTTAATCCTTTTCAAGATCTCGGTGCAAGTTATAGTTGTTGGCCTGTAATTATGGTTGTCTACAACCTCCCCCCATGGTTATACATGACTAAAGAAAGTTTAATGTTATCTCTACTGATCCCAGGCCCTAAGCAACCAGGTAATGACATTGATGTCTATCTGGCACCATCGGTGGAAGATTTAAAAGAGTTGTGGATAAATGGTGTTGAAATCTATGATGCTTATAGTGAATCTCCATTCACTTTGAAAGCAATTTTGTTGTGGACAATTAATGATTTTCTTGCATATGCCAACATGTCTATATGGTCTTCCAAGGGAAAATGTGCTTGTCTCATATGTTGCCAAAACACATGTTCAGAATGGCCACCACATAGTAGGAAATTCTCTTAATTGGGTCATAGGCGATTTCTTGCTCCTAATCACCCATATCGATATAAAAGAACATGGTTTGATGGGAAAATTGATGAACGTGGAAGACCTAAGATATTTACTAGTGCAAAAAATATAAAGAGGTTGAGAACCTTGTAGATAATTGGGGCAAAGGTGGGACAAAAAGGAAGAGAGACTTAACTTCTTCTTAGTTATGGAAAAAGAAATCAATCTTATTCCAAGTGCCTTATTGGAAGCTGTGTTTCTTTCTCTTTACATAAATATTTTATTATAATGCCTTAACAATATAATATTTTCCTAACTCAATAACTTGTCATTGCAGGATTTGATTATGTGTCATAACTTGGATGTGATGCATATTGAGAAGAACATATGTGATAGCATAGTTGGTACTCTTTTGAATATAAAAGGCAAATCCAAAGATGGATTAAATTCATGCTTAGATTTGGAAACAATGTCTATTAGAAATGAATTGCACCCGCAAAGTAGGGGTAATACCTTCTACTTATCAGCTGCTTCATATACTCTATCAAAGGAAGAAAAGCAAATTTTTTGCAAAAGACTTGCTAGTTTGACTTTACCGGATGACTATGGTTCGAATATTGCCAATTGTGTCAAATTGGAGGAAAGCAAGATAATTGGTCTTAAGTCTCATGACTGTCACATGCTAATGCAACAAATTCTACCGGTAGCCTTGAGAGGACTTTTACCTAAAGGTCCACGAAATGCAAGTTTTCGTTTGTGTTCATTCTTTAATGAATTATGCAACAAGATGTTAGATAGAAATAGATTAGAAGTATTGGAGGAAGATGTGGTGGAGACATTATGTATGTTGGAGAGATTCTTTCCACCTTCATTCTTTGATATTATGATTCATTTAACAGTTCATCTAGGACGTGAAGCTCGTTTATGTGGTCCTGTACAATATCATTAGATGTACCCAATTGAGAGGTATTTATCTACTCTATATTTTTATTAGTCATCCATGCCTTCAAATAAATATGAATTAACTTTGTTCAATTATATTAGGTACATGAAAGTATTAAAGGGATATGTTAGAAATCGTTCTCGAGCAGAAGGTTGTATAGCTGAGCGATATGTTGCTGAAGAATATGTGATATTTTGTGGTAAATATTTTAAAAAGGCCTATGGAATCGGCACTCGATATAGACGCAATGAAGAGTTTGAAGACAAGTTTTTAGTTGAAGGGCGTCCAGTATCAGGTGGAAAAGTTGTACATCTCTCTAAAGAGATGTACGAGATTGCTCATCGTTATGTTTTGTTAAATAGTTCAGAGGTTCAACCTTATATAGAGTAATGAGTCTTACTGATGCCTTAACTAAAAGTATCTAGATTTTATATATATATATATATATATATATATATATATATATATAAACTGATCCTTCAATTCCACTTTTCTTGTAGGCAACACTTGGAAGCTTTGAGAAAAGAAGATATGCAATTTTTAAGAAACGAAACATTATTACAAATTGAACATTTAAAGACTTTTAGGGCGTGGTTTGCAAATAAGGTAATAAGCTTCTGATTCGTACTTTCTGTGTCTAAATCTAATATATTAATATGATTTACTTGGTTGAAATTATTATCTTGAACAGATAAACTTGGACAGGAAGAAATTTGACTTGTCAGATACTTTAGTATGGCTTGCAAAAGGACCAAGAGACATATCAATGTCATATTCTGGATTTGTTATAAATGGTATTCGCTTCCAGACTAAAGAAGCAGAAAAGGCTCGACAAAATAGTGGAGTTCTAGTTGGAGCAACAGCTCTTTGTAGAGCTGGTGCACGAGATAATTCTCTAGTGATCGGGAAAGTTTCTTACTATGGGATTTTGAGAAATATCATAGTACTTGATTATAATAAATTTCACATCCCTCTTTTTAAGTGTGATTGGGTGAACATTACAAATGGTGTCAAAGTTGATGATGGTTTCACTTTGGTTAAGCTACATGAAGGACAAAACCAATATGACAGAGATCCCTTCATTTTGGCCTCACATGCTAAACAAGTATTCTATTCTCAAGAAAATAAAGCATCACAATGGCATGTTGTTTTGAGAGCACCACAAAGAGGTTTCTATGACCTTCAATTGTATGAAGAAAGTGACTGTACACCATCCACACCAATTAACATATGTAGGCTTAAAACACAAAATACTAGTGAGGATGAACCTTGCATAAGAAGCGATGTTGATGGCATATTTTGTGATAGGCAGATTTCTCATATTTCTAGTAGTAAGTGTATGCTTGTATTTTAATGATGGCATATTGTGTGATAGGTAGATTTCCTATGAATCTTTATTTTTATGCCTTTTTTTACCTCTTATCATGGTTATTGCAAAATTATTTCAATCATTTATGTGACTTAAAAGTGTTGTGATGTTATGTTATGCAGAGGTTAAGCACTATATATAAATTGAGTGCATACTAGTGGAAGAAGATGAGTGGTGCAGAGGTAAGCTTTCATTTTGAATTTCACCTATAGAATTATTGTATGAAAATGAAAAAATGTGAAATTATTCTTGATTTAGTGATGCGTTCGAAACTAGCAAGTATACTAGTCGCACAAGTAATAAAGTGATAAGTAGATATCGTTCCCACGAGGATTGATTCTAATTGAATTTGTTATTTTCCAGCAATAATAAACTAAACAGGGGGGGTTTTGTTGATTGATTAACTAAACTTAATACGAAAGCAAATGAAGAATAACACAAAGCAAAGTTAAATGGAGTGAAAAATCAATGAGAGACACTTGGTTAAGGTTCATTCTCTACCACAAGATATGAATTTGTGAATTAACATAGAATTGTAATCCAATTACAGCATTGAAGTTATCAACCGTAGATAACAACAAGCTCTGTTATCCCAATCTTTCCTTACTTTGTTGTTAAATAAAACAAGCTCTTTATTTAATCTCTATCCATTAAACAACCTAGAACAAGCTCTCTAAGTTTAATTCAATGGAAGCATTACGATGAGAAAGATAGGTTGATCTAAGCAATAATCACACAAGTTCGGATTATTTAACCTAGGTTGTATTTTCCAATTGCAATCTCTGATCACAATTTTGCTACTAATGATTGGAAATTCATGACAATTACGGATCAAGATTTCTAATCTAGCAATAGACAACAACAGATTGTATTCAGTTGGCCATTCCAAATACAATCAGTAAGCAATCATAAGCATTAGATATGGGAAAATACAAGCAACTTCAATTAGAGAATTGGATAACATTTCTTACACAATCAACTCACAAAATCCATATCAAGGGCTTTGAAATCACCCTCAACCAATTCAGATTTAGTTACACATATTCAGTCAGAATAACAAATACAATACAGAGAAATTCCAGAATTGAAAAGGAAAGAAAGAACTTAGCAAATTCTTTGAAATCTTCTTTGTAGATGAATCTTCTTGGAATTGTAGTTCCTCTTCTTTCAAAATCTTCTTTCTCCTTCAAGAACTCCACGGGATGAGAGAAATCCAGAAATGCAGCCTCCTCCCACGTTTTCCCCTCTTCAAGTTATGAAAATAAAACCCTAAAATGTTTTTAAATACTCTGCTACAGTAACCTGCTATTATACATGCTACAGTGATTTGTAGAATTACATTTCTATACTTCTCACACTGTTTTGATTACAACTTTTGGTACACTGAATGGATTTATAAACCGTAAAATTCTCCAGAAAATAGACTTCGAGAGCTTTCCAACGGTATATAATATGTCATCGGGTTCATTGTATATCAATACGATTAAATCCGAGAAGATGGTTGACTAGCAGAGGTGAAAATGAAGGGTTTTACTCCATTTTTGTGCAAGTTGCTCCAAAACTCCTACAACATCAAAACCACACAAAAACATAAAAATACCAAGGAATATAGCAAAGAAACATGGACGAATTGATATGAAAATAATACATAAATAGACACTTATCATTTAGCACTAAATGTTTTTATAGTCTTCAAGGAAAGCAAAAAAAAGGTTGCAAAAACAACGTGGAGCACTAACAGCTGATGCTATACGGGATCACAATAAAGGCATCAGAATTGAGAGAGATGATGATGAACAAATGACTAAATCAAATAATAAAGAATTGAAAAGGAAGAGAGGGCCAACTACTTTAGGCATGTTAAAAAGTCATGTAACACGTTTAAATGTTGAGTTCAGTGATGTGGGTGTACCAGTGGGACCAAATTCTGATAAGTATACATCTTATCTTGGAGTTTTGGCACGAAAGCATGTGCCAGTTAACATCAAAGATTGGACTCTAGTTGAATCAAAAGATAAAGATGACTTTTGGACATTGGTCAAGGTATGTATAGATTTAATTTATATTGGTTATTTATATGTAAGTTTCTAATATTCTTTTTGTCTAGCAACGATTTGTTGTAGATGAATCCCATAAACATTGGACACTTCGAAAAATTGATGATCGTTGGAGACAGTTCAAATCAGAAATAACTTCAAAGATAAGAAAGGTTGACCAACAACAAAATAGAGTACGGGCTTTGTCCCTGTTAAGGCCTGGCAACATAGAATCCGATAAGGACTGGGAAACATTTGTCAAAGAGAGATTGTCTCCAGAATTTCAGGTAATTAGACATATCTAGTCACACACAAACACACATGCATATATATAATAATGTAGAATTTATTCATTTGTTTTATACTTGATTAATAGGTAATCAGCGAGAGGATGAAAATTTTGCGAAAAAACCAAGAGGATGTACACACAATGGGTCGACTAGGTTATGCTCGCAAGGAATATGAAATGGTAAAAATTCAACATCCTTGCATTTTGATTATATTCACATGATTTTTCAATTTATGTCTTAACTTATTTTTATCATTATGTTTCTTCATTTGAAGAAAAAACAGAGCTCAGGTGAAACATCAATTACTAGAGTTGATGTTTTGATTCAAGCGCATCTGAATAAGCAAGGGCAGCCTGCAAATGAATCAATTGGACAAAAAATGGTAGGAATTTCTATAATAAAAAAATAAATTGCCTTACAAACACATGGCTTACATGAGAGTTATTATTCACACTATCTATTTTTTCACATATTACCTGGTTGTTCATAGAAACAAATTGAAGATATTCAAAAGTCAAGTGAGGATGTGGACATGTCTAATATACGAAATGACCCTCTTGTGATTGTATATGGAGGTGAACAACGTGGTAGAGTGCGTGGAAAAGGATTTGGTGTCAATCCTTCTAAAGTAGATGCACAGCTGTAATCTAGTGGAA